>BGNK01003088.1:5094-39947 GCA_003297005.1 Symbiodinium sp. clade A Y106 | reverse complement strand
CCGAAGCTTGAAACTGTAGCAAACCCTGGCAGAACCTGATGAGGAGAGTTTATGGAGAGAGGGAGAGAGGGAGAGAGGGAGAGGGAGCCTCCAGCTATAAGCAGGCGCACGACCAGGTGCCCAGGTATAACCAAGATGTACTCCTTAGAGCCTTATTTTACTAGCACCCCTACAACGTCGTACATAAACAGATCCTTTACCGTGACAACACCCACTTGCTGTGGCAGCAACATCCGCAGCAAACCAGAATGATCAAGCATTGCACACGTGCATGTGCATGACATGCTTTCTCTCTCTTCAATCTGCCATACAGTGCGTCGTTCTGTCGCAAGGGAAAGGAGGTTCCCGCAGACAGGAGACACCCTCGCTGCCAATATTGTCTCGAGAAGGTTGGACTACGTGTCTTCACTATGGCAACCCTAGCCCAAACCCGAAATCCAGACTATGGCTTGCTGTTGGTGTCTGCTGGCTGCCAAATTCGAGGTCGTGCGAATTCACAAAGATAACTCACAGCTGCTTGTTGTTTCAAAAGAAATCGGCGGCTGCTGGTTCCGCTTCTTGCTCAAGCCCTTCCTGAGTCAATTGCGACAAGCAGAGCATGAGGGCTCAGAGCATAAGGCTTCAAGTGCCTGCAGAGCAAGGTGCTCAATCACTTGCACCTGAAGCCCAAGTTTCACCCTCCTGTCAAACATTCGGAATCCAATGATAACACATGCGAATCAATCCTATGACAAAGAACCCGTTCTCCGTACTGCATGTCAGGGTAGTGATTTCACTATATGCTGGTGGTTTCAACGTTTTCCCACAAGAAATCATCCGTGCACGTCACGGCACCAGCAGCCATACCAAAGATTGCTGGATGGATGTAAATAGCTCTACATCTTGGCGCGGCAGCACAGGGCCAACCTTGACCACTGCCACTGCGGCGCAAAGACGACAGGTGCGAAAATCGAAAGATGGGCAATCCAGGACTGCCCCCTCAGGCGCTCGTGCCAAGAAGATATCTGCTGCCCAAGACTTCGAACATCGACTGTTTCTTACCTCCCAATCGCATACTCACGCTACATATTACTATGCCCAAAACCGCTAAACTCAACTCTAGCTGTGTCTCCGGCACCCTTTAACCCTGGGTGGTGGTCACGAGCGGAGCGTGAAACTTGTCACAAAGGAAGTGTAGCAAGTACTTGGAGGTTCATGGGTAGTTAAAAGTGGGGTTATAAGTAAGGTAACTGTACTTATAACCCATATTAAGGGACTTATAACCCTACTTATAGCTACCCATGAGCAAGATAGGCCCTACACCCTATACTCTTATTGAATCCCTACAGATCCCTTCAAAGGGACCCTTAAAGGAACCCTTGAACCTCCAAGTATCACCACCGGTCTGGTGGCCGTGCTTTGTTCAGATTGCCCCCACACTTCCCTCAAGGGTTTAAGGGGTTTAGGGGGTTTAGGGTTTGGGGGTTTAGGGTTTAGGGCCTTTAGGGTTTAGGGGTTTGGGGTTTAGGGTTTGGGGGTTTAGGGTTTAGGGTTTAGGGGTTTAGGGTTTAGGACCTTTAGGGTTTAGGGGTTTAGGGTTTAGGGGTTTAGGGTTTAGGGCCTTTAGGGCCTTTAGGGGTTTAGGGGTTTAGGGGTTTATAGGGGTTTAGGAGTTTAGGGGTTTAGGGTTTAGGGGTCGACCGGTTCTCGCATACCACAGCCAAACGACAATGATACACCTTCTGGGGGCATCTGTGCACGAAAACATCTCTGTAGCAACAAGCAGCGATTTAGCAACCCAAACGGTCACCGCTCAGAAATCCACCCCGAAAAGAAGGCCTGATCCTAGCCGCTAGTCTCGCTAGTCCCGGACTGCTTTTGCCATGCGCCATCTCTAGCAAGCTTACAACCTACTGAAACTGCCTAGGCCTAAACCCCCAACTTTGCCCTGAACCCAAATCCCTTAACGGCCCCAAATCCTACTGAAACCGCCTCCAGGCTTCCTCGGCTTCCTCTGCCTTTTTCTCCCGACCTGCAAGTCCCAAAATCTCGCTCAGAGACCGCTGATCGTGAGCCGTCGTCAAAACCTCCCCCAGGGGCGACACGAAACCTAGCCGTTTCGAGAGGAGTGGTCGAAGTCCCGGCACCATCAACTTCCGTGCATCCTTCCAGCTGGTGCCGGGCTGCACAGCAACCTTTGAAATCATCTCCCCAGTGAGCTTTCTCAGAACCAGTCGAAGAACAGTGTCTTCAACTTCGTACATGAGTTGCACAAGCGTGGTGTTCCACACCTGCAACATGTACTGCCATGTTTTGCGTTTACCGGTTGTGTAGCTGTGCCAAAAAATGCGACCTGGCACCGTGGTGTCCAGAAAGCAATCAGATAGAGTATCTGTTACTGTAACATCTTTGAGGTGCAGCGGGAGCAATTGAAATTGACCCGCTGGCCCACTCTGGATCTCAAACTCACGCCGATCGTTCTTTGCTGGATTGTTCACCACCATCATGAAGTTGAGCAACGGATCTTCAGGAGTTGTAACAATGTAGATGTTGCCGGTCTCCAACTCCTTCCACCTGCCGAACAGACTCATCGAAACCGCCCCGTTCATGCCGCCTGTTGTAAAAAAATACGTGAGAAAATGGTGCAATTGCTGAGGGCTCGAACCCAAGCCTACGGCAGGGCGATCGCTGCAGCTTCACTAGCGGACTAGCTATGCTGTTTTGGTCACCTGTAATGGTCCTATTGCGGCTCTTGCTACTGCTGCTGTTGCTGTTATGCTTTTAATTTAATTGAGCGACTCCCATTCCTGTTCCTCCTTGCTAGGCAGCAAAAAACAAATACTACTGCTACTACTACTCCTCTTGCTACTACTCCTCCTCCTCCTCCCCCTCCTCCTCCTCCTCCTCCGGCTGCTGCTGCTGCTCCTGCTGCTGTTGCTGCTGCTGCGGCTGCTGCTGTTGCTATTACCCTAAGTATCACGTTTACAGTATCACTGCCAATACTCTTATTCTTCCTGCCATCAGCATAAGCCTCATCATTGTCATCGTCATTATCATGATCAGAGGTCCTTCTATGATCAGTACGTTCATGCTTTCTGAATATGATGTTTACGACCAGTGTACATAGAACGTTGCCTATGACGAACATACTGCTTGATCACTAAGGTTTTCGCTCAGGTGACTCCACTGGAGAAGTGCATCGAGCATGGCACGACAACGTTCTCCTGCAGCAGTTGCAGCGCGTGTTCCCACCGTTTGCCATCGGCGGCGGCACGCAACGAGGCCTGGCAAAGTCGCACGGAGTTGCTGAGGTGGTCCCGTTTGTTTTCTGGTCCAGGGGTCATGTGCGACGTTTGGATTGGTCACGGCTTCTTGTTGCTACTGGTGTCGCTAGCACGATGGCGGGCAACAGCCCCTGCGAACAGCGGCTCATGTTGCTGACATCACCTCGAAGAGCATATTCTTTTTGCTGCGTGGTCTGCAAAAGTTTTCTAAACTCCTGAGAGATGTGTCGCTCCCTGCCGAAGCGTTCTTGCACCATCGTAACGTTTCTATGCCATGGAGCCTATGAGAAGACGACATAAGGCAATGCTGTCGGCACGACAAGAAGGTCAGGTGCCTCCAACAACAAACTCAGCCAAGGGGCCTATTTCACACCTCTATCAGGGTAGCTGAAGCAGATCCTGTTCCACTCGAAAGTCCAAAACCTTGTAATTATGGTCCCATCAAGCGCTCTTGCCGCGATAAGGGTCATGACCAGAACAAACATCACAGGAAACACCGCAGCATGTCAGGGTCATGAAGACTGGGCCATAGACATAGAGGGTCTAGGGTCTAGGGTTCAGGATTTAGGAGTCTTACAGGGTTTTAGGGTGGTTTTGGGTTTAGGGTTTAGAGTGGTTTAGGGTTTGGGGTTTAGGGTTTGGGGTTTAGGGTGGTTTAGGGTGGTTTGGAGTTTAGGGTTTAGGGTGGGCCAGGTCACTGGAGAGAGGCCGGTTTCTGGTGTAGACTTGCGAAGGAAGCCCTGATAATCACAATAA
Source organism: Symbiodinium sp. clade A Y106 (assembly GCA_003297005.1). NCBI lineage: Eukaryota > Dinophyceae > Suessiales > Symbiodiniaceae > Symbiodinium > Symbiodinium sp. clade A. Next base: position 35,928 of record BGNK01003088.1, on the reverse strand, counting down.
AATCAGAGTAGGATCTAGTAGCAACAATATCCATAAACAACGTACGAATAACAACAATTGTAATAGTAACAAGTATCATATACTCTCCTAAATCCGAACCTACAAAAACTACAAGTACGATCCGAAACCCGGGTACCGAAATACTGGGTCCTTCATCCTAAACCCTAAATATCCCTAAATTGTGGGAACCCCCAGGGGGCAGGTGCCAAGGAACCTGACCGAGAAATCCATCGGTTCCTTTTGGGATTCTGAGGCGTGTGGGGTTCTTAGTGTGGGGTTTGGAATTTAGAGCTGGGTTTAGGGTGTGGGGGCTCAAGGTGCAGGGGTTTGTGTTTAAGTTTTTTTTGCTGGGTTTAGGGTATTGGGTTCTGAACCTCGGTCCAAGCAATCTCGGAAACTTAAAGAAAGCCATGGGTTACGTAATCTGGCTCCCACATTAGGGTTTTAGCCCACGTTTAGGCTTCACCTGGGCCCTGAATAACCTACCTTCCCAGAGCCTCCAAAACCCCTTAATTAAGGAATATACCTTAAATCATATAAGGGATCTTATTATCATTTCAGGTATATTCCTTAATTAAGGGGTTTTGGAGGCTCTGGGTTAAGCAAAATGCAGAAACTATACCAAAAAAGTCCCTAGAAAGGTAGGTTTTTGGGGGATCTTTGAGGTCCAGGCAAGCCCTAATCTAGTGGCGTAAATAATTTACCTATACTGATACTATTTTGGGGGGCATTCCTTACTATAATTATAGCATCATGGGCCGCAAAATATAATTATAGTATATTGGGCCGCAAAACCCCTACTCTAATTATTAAGGCCCCTATATTAAGTGGGGCCGCTGGGGCAAAAAAGAGGCCTTGTAGAGATCCATGTCTGGTCGCATCCTCTTCTGCCGCACTTCCTTGGGGCTTAGGGTTGTCGGTTGTCGGGTTTTAGGGTTGTAGGGTTCAGGGTTTGGGGTTTAGGAAAGGGTGTGCTAAATAACGCCATATGTTTGAAGACATCTATACAGCACTGTTCAACTGGTTCTGAACTGCGCCGGTTGAGTAAGCCATTCACGGCTTTGTGGCAGCAGACTTGTTGGAAATGTGTCTCGGGCAGTACAGTATGCCATGACTCACACAGGAACTTACAATGGTAGAAGCTTCCTACATTCGCACGTCTTCGGAATGAGCTGGGACGATAAAATTGATCCGTGACCCTGGGCTCGTTCATTGCAGACATGACTTGCATTCGTCACAATCCCTCGCTGGCACAAAGGAAATCTCAAAAATGAAAAGCAAAACGGTATTCCGGGGACCTGGAAATTCACAGCTTTCAATGTTGCAGGGCTCAGTGTCGCCGAAATTCAAAACTCTAAACCCCTAAACCCCTAAGCCCTAAGCCCAACTCTGCAAAGTGAGCCCAATAAAGCCTGGATCACCGAGCGCCTACAAATCAAACGCTTCGATATCTGTATACAGCCCTCATACAACCGTATAAAGCGTGGACCGCTTTTGTATAAGGGCTCACAAACTTCCTCACAGTAGCTCCCTACAGTAACCTTACATGATGAACACTGTACAACCTTATGACAAGTCATCTTATTATGATATTCTTATGGCAACCTTATGGTAGCCTTATGGTCATCTTCTGGCGACCCTATCGCAACGTTTATCGTAACCAATCCCTTGGGACATCCTAAGGGTCCATGTGCCCAAATAGTATATACTCTGGGCCCAATGTATCTATATGGGAGTACTTTTAAGCCAAATTCTATACCATTTGGGTACATGGACCCTTAGGACATCCTGTAGCACCAGCTCACTGGGCCCCACGCAGACAAGAGCTGGAGCGCCTGCAGCAGCCAAGGTTGCAGCGGAGAAGGTAAGGGTCTACTTGGAGGTTCATGGGTAGTTATAAGGGTTCCTTTAAGGGCCCCCTTAAAGGGCTCTATAGGGATTCTATAAGAGTATAGGGTTTAGGGCATACTTGGAGGTTCATGGGAAGTTATAAGTGGGGTTATAAGAAGGGTATAACTATAGTTATAACCCATATTAGGGGACTTATATCCCCACTTATAACTACCCATGAACCTCCAAGTAGGGAAGGCGCATCAGTCTTGCAAGAGTTTCTTTTCTACCTGGGGATTCAAAAGCCCACTGCTTCAGGCGTCATACCCTCTGATAAAGGAGTCATAGCCTCCGTTGGAGTCACAGGTAGGTTCTGAAGTTTACCCTGGAACCCCAAGCACTGAAACGCCTCTGAGTAGAGAGAGAGAGAGCGAGAGAGAGAGAGAGAGAGACAGAGAGAGACTAAAGAGAGCGAGAGACTAAAGAGAGCGAGAGAGAGAGAGAGAGAGACAGAGAGCGAGAGAGAGAGAGAGACAGAGAGAGACAGAGATAGAGACAAAGAGAGCGAGAGAGAGAGAGAGAGACAAAGAGAGCGAGAGAGCGAGAGAGAGAGAGAGAGACAGAGAGAGACAGAGAGAGACAGAGAGAGACAGAGAGAGACAGAGAGAGAGACTAAAGAGAGACTAAAGAGAGACTAAAGAGAGCGAGAGAGAGAGAGAGACAGAGAGAGACAGAGAGAGACAGAGAGAGAGACTAAAGAGAGCGAGAGAGAGAGAGACAGAGAGAGACAGAGACAGAGACAAAGAGAGCGAGAGAGAGAGAGAGAGCGCGAGAGAGAGAGAGACAGAGAGAGAGGTGAGCGTAGTACCTGTCAACCCCGAAACCCTGAACCGAGGCCTGGACTCCTGGATCAGCGGAAACGACAGCGTGCTCGTCTCTACCCAATAGGGCCTACCTTAACCCCAAATAACCTACCTTTTTAAGGACTTATATAAAGAAATCACATTAGGGAACCCTGAAAAGGTAGGTTATTCAGGGTTAAGGTAGACCTTCACATCTGAACCATGATCTCAGCTACGACGACACTTGGGCCGTCGAGGGTGCTCAAGTGAGAGGCTTCAGGAATAAAAAATTCTAGTGGGATTCTGGATTCTGTGCGGTAGGTTGAGGTACACTGCTCCGGGGTAAGTCATGAATACACAGATACTCACCTCTTCTTCGGCTTAGGGTTTAGGGTTGAGGTCAAGCTTAGAAGCTTGTACTACCCTAGTAAGTACGGTACATCGGATTTGGAATGTCATGCGGGCTCAGTAGGGCTTGAAGCCCTTCCAGTACATTGGGGCCTCTTCAGGTTCAGAGGCTTTAGGGTTTGGGTAACCCTAAACCCTCCTAAACCCCCAAAGCCTCCTAAGCCCTAAATCCCAAGGTCAACGCCCTGAAGCGCAAACCTGCACCAGGGCACACCGGCCTGTTGCCACTGCCCCTTGGCTGCACAAGCCGTTGCAGCGTTGCTGAGAACAGCCACTGACGGTTCCTGACACGACAAGGTTCAGGGTTTAGGGTTTTAGCCCAAACCCTGATTGTTTATAGTAGAAGCCAGAAAGTTGGAACATCAGTAGCCTCATGCCCTTAAAGTAAAGTAAAGGGAATCCCAGCATGAATCATCCTAAATCAATGTTCCAACTTTCTGGTGTTCACTATAGGGTTTAGCAGGTTTTGCGGATTAGGCTCAGGACCCAAAACTAAACCCTAAACTCCAAGCCCAACTATCCCTTATGGAAGTTCGGAACCAAACCCTGAATGTTTCTTGCTTTGGTTTACCGTTTACGGTGTATCGCCCAGAGTCGTACACCTTAAACTTGAAGCTTGCACCGTTGATACACTTCCGCCCCGAAATTTGCAAGACGCCCTAGGGGGCCCTTACAGAAGCCAAGAAAACGTTAGGTCCTAGACTCTGCACTCAAGCCAACCTAAATACTGGGTTCAGGGCCCCAAAACAAAACGCTAAGCCCCAAACCTTGGGCCCTAGGTTTCAAGTTCAAAGGGACGCTGCAATCTACGTTTGCAGGGGCTGCTGGGCTTTGCATTGGCTCGTCATGCCGCCAGCTCCTGAGGCATCTGTATGACATCCCTCGCTCGGGTAGCAGCCGTGCAGCATGACCTTCCCTCCGCAGTCCAAATACAAGAGTAGGGAATCTAGCAAATAAGGAATACTAGAACACATCACACGCCTTTCAGAATAGGTCTTAGCAGTAGGCACATGGTACTCTAGCCCTATGCAGGGGTTGAAACTGGAACATTGCGATTAAGCATTGAGGCTGAAGCATCAAATGACCGGCTCCCCTCTAGGTCAATCTTGCTGTCACGCAGAAATCGGCACACGAAGTGCGTGTTGAAGATTCGCGCCATCTGCCTCGAACTATGTTCACTCTAATTCCACCTGAAGCCCAGACCCTCAACCCTAAACCCCAAAGCCATGTAGTGACCCCTTTAGTAACTCTTAAAGGAACCCGTAGTAACCCTATGTAAACTACACCCTAAAGCCTAACCCCTAAACCCTACACTTCCGCATCCCTGACTTTCAATCGCCAGGGACAAGCAAAAAAGCCCTCAGCTGTCGGCTCGCACGTCGGGCCTGCAGCTCTTCCAGAAATTGTAAGCTCTGCCTCTCGATGATGGCTTTACGGCTTGGAGAAAGAAACCACAATCAGGTTTGAGGGTTTGGGTTTTTTTGTTCAGGGCTTTCTCCGACTGCGAACAGCTAGAATTCCTTACCAGGATGTTTCACCATGGTTAGGGTTTTTGGGATTATAGGGTTCGGGATATCAGCAATACTAAAACGAAAGCCGGCAACGTTGTACGAAAAGTGTGACGTTCATGAACACCCGTACCCGGTTTTGTCTTTCGCGTGGCTTACAGCTGCCTCTGGCAGCTGCAATGCAAAGTGCATCAGTTCGTGTCCTGTCCACTTCTCGATCGGCTTCTTCGCCTTCTGGAAACGGTTGTTCAACGGTTGTAGCGGTGAGCACGATAACAACAGCAACAACCACAACGACAACAGCAACAATGGCAGCAAGGATACTTAATTGTGAGCAAAATTAAGCATGGTAGTGTGGTTCAACCAGCACATTGGTGTTCGGGGTGTCGGGTTAACAGTCTTGTACGTCCTGAGGCAGCCGTCACGGCGAGGCATCGTATCACCCTAAACCCCTAAACCCTAAACTCTAAACCCTAAACCCTAATCCCTAAACCCTAAACCCTAAACCCGCGGTCATCATCACCATCGTCTTTACGAGCTGCAGGAAAGACATCGCCATCCTAAGACTCAATGAACCTGAAACCCTAATCCCTAAATTTCTAAATCCCTAAACCCTAAACCCTCATAGATCCCTTATAGTAGCCGTTAAAGGAACCCTCATAGATCCTTTTAAAAGAGCTCTAAACCGTAAAGCCTTTTTCTTTGTTTACCTGCTTGCCAGACGGAGGTCCCAAAGTCATGTCTCCCCCTTCTTGGATGAGAAGCGGAGCTTCCCCAAAGAGCCCAATACCCCTGAATTAAGGGATATACCTGAAACCGCAATATTACGGCCCCTGTAAGTTAAGGTATATTCCTGAATTAAGGGGTATTGGGCTCTGTGTTCCCCGATTTTGTGAGCGCATCCCGAGCCTCCAGGCACCCGTAGCTGCCAGGGCGTTTGACACCTGAGCATGCTTGGAGGTTCCTTTAAGGTTCCTTTGAGAGTTCCTTTAAAGGGCTTCTTGACAGGGCTTGGGGTTGGGTTTACTCCGAGGTTCATGGGTAGTTATAAGTGGAGTTCTAAGTCCCAAGTATCGGTTATACCCATGGTTATTCTACTTATGACCCTACCTATAACTACCCAACCCTAAATTTCAAACCCTAAACTATAATTATAACCTGGCTTATAACTACCCATGAACCTTGAAGTAGAACCTAACCCTAAACCCCTAAACCCTAAAGGGGACTTACAACTACGAACACTCATGAACCTCCAAGTAGGGCTCTGGTAGACTGCCGAGCTACGGTTGATGATATAAATCCTGCATTACCCATAATAAGGAATATACCAAATCCCCATACTTCAGGGTCCCAAAGGCAATGCAGGATTTATATCATCAACAGTAGTAGCGAAGCAATAGCCTGGTCGCGCCAGCCAGAGTCGAAGACTTAAAATTTAGCAGAGCTTTGCGCTGATGGCGGTGTAAACCATGATGGTGAGAACGATGATGATCATGATCATGGTCATGATGGTCATGATGATGATGATGACGATGGTAATGATGATGACTGAGGCTTCGGTGTAGTGGATGGTCGCCGCTACTGCCGCTGCCACTGCTGCTACTACAATGCTACAACTACCATCACCACCAACAACGACGACCAACACTAACAGCTAGCACCATGACAAGGTGTTTCCATGTGTAGATTCTTTGGGCCTTCTCGGCTCCAGCAGATCCGAGCCCGAAATGTAAGAAACCCCCAGGCTCCCATGAGACTTCGGATACGAAGCCTCTGTCCGGCGGTCGAGGCTCGAGTTTAGGCTTTAGGGGTTTAGGGGTTTAGGGTTTAGGGGTTTAGGGATTAGGGCTCGGAAGTTGAAAGCCATGAATCCAGAACTTCAGAAATCGAGCAGTGCAGTCTGAAGCCAAAGCCCGCAAGTCTGACATGGATCGGTCTGCCAGTCCTAGGTAGGGCCCCAAAAAAGCACATAAGCAAAAGTTAGGATAGGGATATCCCATATAAACCCCCTTATAATGAGGCCCAATAAGGTAAGGATATCCCTATAAAATGCTTCTGCTTATGTGCTTTGGGGGTCCCTAACCTAGGGTTCAAGACCTCAGCGTCCGCCAATTCTAAGGCTGCAGCGGTCGGATAGGTCGAGGCTTCCGGAGTGATGCCGTAGTTCTGCATCTCTTCATACAGCGACAGCACCTCCACTTGTAAGAAACCCTAAATTATAATTCGATCCCACAACATACCTTCAGAGTACCCTTCTAGGAACCCTTATAGCGGACCCTTATAGAAATCTAGTACCAACCCTACCCTAAACCCTAAACCCTAAACAAAAGTAAAAGGATCCGCAAGAAGACTTGGCATTGCATAGCGCGAAGGGCTCATTTAGCTGTCACGCTGATACGGATTACATTCAGAAGCCATTTAACTTGAACCAACCCTTTCACTATGGTTGATGGACAAAATCCTGCATTACCCATAATCAGGAATATACATAATTCCCATAGTTTAGGGTCCTTAAGGTCATGCAGGATTTTGTCCATCAACCGTAGCACCCTAAAGCCCTAAAACCTAAAACCTGAACCTCACCCTGAACTCTAAAACCTAAAAACCCTAAAGCCTGTACCATAAAACCCCAAGCAAAAAATCCTAGACCCTAAAGCCTAAACCTTCCTAAACCCTCACTTGGAGTCATAACTGGGGTTATAAGTAGGGTAACTATAGTTATAACCCATATTCGGGGACTTATATCCCCACTTATAACTACCCATGAACCTCCAAGTACGCCCAACCCTTACCCATAGGCCCCATAGTAGTTCCTTTTTGGGGTTCATATTTTGAATTCTATAAGGTAATCCCAAAAAGGAACTACTTTGGGGCCTATGGGTCCGCCCTAAACGTAGTAAGCCTTGGGTCCGCCGACTGCCGGGCCTCCTCCCACTGCTGGCTCCCCTCACAGCAGCTGATGGCTGTTGCATAGCCTGGCTTAATACTTTTTTTTAAAAAAAAAATTGCTTAATACGATTTTCAGGGTCTAGGGTTTTGGGCTTATGGGTTTAGGGCTGTTTACCATTGTTAGTAGGACTCTTATCATTAAGCTTATATTTCTTTTTCGAATTATGTACTACTAAGTCATGCTTACAGTTACTAGTACTGTTACGGCTTAGTCTTCATAGTCTTTTGGCTGGGGAATTAGGGTTTTTGTTGTTGTCTGTTTTGAGTCAGCGTGCAACTACAAGCCCTGGAGTTGCATGGTTTAGGACTTAGGACTTATGCTGATGGTCGGACCCTCAACCCTAAACCCCTGAACTCTAAACCCTAATGCCCCAACCCTCACAACGCCGACTGACCGCGCCACATATGGGAATCTCAATACTAAACCAGGGTTGTGGCGAATTTTCTATACTAGACTGAAATAAAGGAGACAGAATACAGAATAGTATGAGTGTCCATTGAGAACATCCGAGACGGTTACATTACCCTAAGCCCCCAGATACTAACTGACAAATCTACTATCCGAAACCCAAGTAACTAATCCTCAGATCCTGCAGACCCCCTAAACCCTAAACCCTCACCCTAGCCTCAGCTTGCATATCGGCCCATAGCCCTAAAGATGCACTTCCGCAGGCAGGTCGCAAGCTGAGTCAGGCATTTCGCGGTGCCAGATGTCCCCAGCAAAGCCCACGCAAAGGGTTACAAATCCTTGGCGCCATGAAACCTATAAAAGCTACATATGCGCATGTATACGATGTAAACATCTAACTATACTGTGTATATATATATGTTTATATTTATACTTATATTCATATCTATATAGATAGACATAACCGGCATACTATCTGATTGCAGCCAGCACGTGCACGGGACCCAAAGGCAGGACCTGGATTCGAAGTTTTGCATAAGTCCCTACCGCTCCGGAATGAATCAAGCCAGCGCCCAAACCCCTAAGACCCCATAAATACATCCCATCATAGAAGCACTGCAGCTGAGCCAACCCCGTGTGCCACCCACCCTTGCACCCACCCAAAAAACTCAGGGCCAAGCCCCAAGTAAACTCCCCCGCTTTCCGCAAAAACCCTAAACCCGAACCCCCAAAATCGCTAACCCCTACACTCCGACACCCTAACCCCTAAACTCCTAAACCCTAAATTCGGGCCGAGCTTCTTGAAGAATGGCCTTGGCTTTCTCCGGCTGGTGGCCATCGTCGCCTCAAGCATCATGCTAGGAGTGAGTTAAGAGTTTAGGGTTTATAGGGCTTAGGGTTTAGGGATGCTTGGAATGAGTTGGGGATTCTGGGCTTAGAATTTAAGATTTTAGGGCTTTTTAATGGTTTTGGGCTGTAGGGTCTAGAGTTCAGGTTTTGAGGGTCCAGAGTTTAGGATTAGATTTCTTTAGACTTGGTGTTCCAAGGCTTCGGATGGTTTACACTTGAAGATTCAGGGTTCTTCAGGGTGAAGGCTTGGGATGTGGAGCTTCAGCCATCGCAAGCTCCTAAACATGCCAGAAGCTGCTTCAGACGCTCACGCGGTGCTCTTCTTCCGCCCAAAACTCTAAGATAGAGGCCTTAATAATTAGAATAGGGTTTTGGGGCCCACTATACTCTAATTATAATAAAGAACCCCCAAAATAGTATTGGTAATTGTTTAGGCCCCTGTATTAACATCCATAATCTTGAAGACTTACGGACACCAGAAGAATGATGGAACGAACCCCGGCACAAGAATCCGAAAGTCAGGGTTCGGCTCATCCCTCCCTCGTCAGCGTCGTATGTTTGGGTTTGTCGGTTTAGGGCTTTGGGTTTAGAGATTTTTTTTGAGGGTGTAGGGTTTTAAGTTAAGGTTTAGGGGTTAGGGTTTGGGGCTTAGGGATTTCAGGCTGCGGGTTTAAGAACTACTTGGAGGTTCATGGGTAGTTACAAGCGGGGGTATAAGTAGGGTAATTAAACTTACAGCCCAATTAGGGGACTTATTGCTCCACCTATAACTACCCATGAACCTCCAAACAGTCACATTCCCAAGGGGTTCTAAGTACCTGCGTAGTAGAAAGTCGGGCTTCTATAAGAGGAAGTACTAGTATCCACCGGAGAGATACTTGGCCCCTTTGGGATTCTACCCATCCTCATAATATCCCTGATGAAGTCCTTAATCAACAGTGCTGTAGATATCTGACCCACAAAAACCCTGGCTCTACATCGACATAATGTAGGATCCATGCAAAAAACAAACAGCCCGACATGAATACCGAGGATTTTGTTCGGTAGGTTCCTACATTGCCCACAAAGGACCCGACAAGACCGTTGTAAAAGCCGTACACAACTTACGGCTGAACCCCCGAACTCTAAACCCTAAACCCAAACTACCCTAAACCCTAAACCCAAAACTGCCCTAAACCCTAAACCCTAAACCCAAACTACCCTAAACCCTAAACCCAAACTGCCTGAACCCTGAACCCTACCTGCAGAATTGAAGTTCATTGTGCTTCCAGGTGGCATGCCCGAAGCACTGCTCGAGCAGCGGCCAAGGAATTTTGGCCCTGCCTTAGACTTGAGACGATATGCAAGTTGGGGGTTTAGGGTTTGGGGGTTTAAAGCTTAGTCTCGGGAGTCTAGCCCATGCCACAGATCTAGCTTATGGGGCATGGTTGAAGGCCAACACTTCGGCACACACTTCCGGCCGATACGGACATGCGGCTGCCTAATCCCGCGCATGAGACATGAATGCTGTGAAAGTCACAGTCAAATGGCCCTTTCAATTGGTCCTGGACTGGTCAATTAAGGTAAGCAGTACGGGCAAGCCAGCGGGCCCCATTGGCACAACCTTGCGTATACATCGGTACAGACCAGGGGTCAGAAAAGCAAAATCTGAAGCCAACTGACAAACCTATACGTAGACATAGGCAAATCCATGCTTCACGACACTGACACAACTGTGCTCCCTCCCATGAACATCAAGGACAAATGAACAACTATATGTTTGTTTGTTTGCATGCATGTATGCATGCATAAGTTCTAAATGCTTGCATGTACCGATGGATGGATGGATGGATGGATGGATGGTTGGTTGGTTGGTTGGATGGTTGGATGGAGGGATGGATGGACGGACATAAAAAGGCATACATGCATGCATGCATGCATGCATGCATGTGACACGTTTTCATTTTATATCAAAGATGTCACATAATGTATGCAGAGGTATATGAATACGCATTAGCGTTGGTTTGTTATCTGCTTACATACATAAACACATGCATGCATCCATGCACACATCTTTCCATGAATACACGCATACATGCATACCTGCATACAGACATACGTGCGAACATCATGCATGCATGCATGCATGCATGCATGCATGCACTCGTGCGCAAATACATACATACATACATACATACATACACACAGAAATACATAAGTACATACACGCACACATACATACATGCAGACATACTTACATACATACACACATACATACATACCTTCGGTGGCTAATGGCACTTCGTTTTGAATTGTAACAACTTCAGATGCAAGCGGAAACCCTAAACCCGACCTCGGCGAACCGTAGGAGGCCAACTGAGTCTTTGAAGGTTCGAAACGAGTATGGCGAGCCCAATATCAACACTCAAGACTGCCAGAACACAGGGCTGTAAGTACTTGGGGCGGGTACATGATGCAGTCATATAGAGAAATACCGCGGAAAGGCCAAGTCACCGTTGCATAACGTCATAGAGATGCAGCGCCTGTCAAACACAAAGTAGCACTCTGCGATTGAGGGTAGGGGGTTTCGGCTCCATGTTGCAGGGCTATCTAATCCGGGTGTGTTCTAAAACGTCCATAAGCCCAACACAAAACCGCAAAACCCTATCAAAGGGACCCTGAAACTCCGAAGACTCAGCAACCTTCCCAGCGCTCAAAGGAACAGGCAGAGATGTGGATCTTCCGTTTTTTGGTTCAGCGCTTTGGAGTCCAGGCTCTGCGGCTTTTAAGAGGGTTTCTGAAAAAAAAGAGAATGTTGGTTGTTTTAAAGAGGGTTTCTAAAAATCACTTTTTTTAAGCCGGGACTGCGGCTTTTAATTATGTGCTTAGGGGTCATGGGTATTCAGGGAGCAAGGTTTAAACGGCTCAAACCTTGGGATTGAAGAATTAGGGTTTAGGGTTTGGGGTCCCTAAACCCTCAACGCTTTTGGGGATCTGGGAGGCAGGCGTCCCTGGACTCACAAATACACAAGTCCAAACCTCCGACCGAGCTCCGCAAGCTCGAGTGAGTTTAGGGTTTAGGGTTGTCGATACCTTCTCGATCTACTTAAAACAGTTATCGAAGGGGTTTTTTCTGAGTTAGACCCCACACGTCTGCAAGCCTCTTGCCATTGGCCAGCGTTCTGGCAAGCATCGATGACAACTGCTATAGTTTCCACCTCTCACATCCGGAGGTGACAAGGATGACGGAGTGCAGATGCAGACTGAACGGTATTTGAGGCTAAACCCTGAACCCTAAACCGCGTAGTATACAATGACAGAATATGGAAACTCTAGAAGGGTAAGGTGACTCTGTCCGTTTCCTGGCCAAGGGATCGAATTGCAACAATACCCGCCCCAAAAGAACAAGATTTTGGGCACTGCCCGCGCCCTGTAACAGTCTACAATAGGGGTCATAATAAGGGCTATATAGCGGCTATATATATATATATAAACATGGTATAAATATTACATATATAGTGTCTAACTATTGCAGAGGGGGGACAGTACAGAGTTTTTCCAAGCACTACATGTACTGGACTTCGGGAGGTAACGACATCTACACGTTTCTATTTTTGCATTGGATTTGAAAAGATGTTCGTTAGTTATCAAGTTTCGTCTGGATCGAAGCCATAAAAGCCTCCATCCAAAACTTATGGAATGCATGAAATGATACATACAGGTTCGAAACGTTTGAATACATGCAAAAACAATTATACACAGGTATATACATATATACATATATACAGATATACATATATACATACGAGTATATCCATATGTGTATACAACTGATGCTGTATTCACCAATTGCTCAGCTGTACTTCAACATGCTCTTCGCATACATACATGTGTACATACTGGTATATATACATACTCACAGTATCTACACATACATCCATCCATCCATCCATCCATCCATGCATTACATACATGCATGTACATCAATCATATTAGATAACATAGAGACATGTGTGCAAACCTAGATGTACTTCTCTCTCCAACCATCTGTCTATCCATCTACCTATCAATCTATCTATCTAACCGTTTGTGTCCATGTCATGTATGTTACATGTGAGTTTGTGTGCATGAATCGGCGGATTGTCTGTGAACAGGCACATTAACAATGCGCAGCACACCTGCGGCTACACCGACACGGCCACCTGGAGCTCACCTACGCCTACGCAACATACACCTGCTCCGATGCCGATGCAAACACTGGTCTATGGCAACAATACATGTACCCAAAACACATCCTGATTAACAGCTGCTATGTAAGTGCGTACGCACATAGACATATGTATTTATGTGAGTATGTATGTTTGTATGTATGTCATGCATGTATGTCATGCATGTATGTAGGTATAGGTAGGCAGGTAGGTCGGTCGGCAGGTAGGTAGCTAGGTAGGTAGGTAGGCATATTCGCGCCTATGTGTGTATGCTTGTATGTGTGTAGCAATGTACATAAATGTATGTATGATTGCATCCAAGTATGTATGCATGTATAATACAGTAATACATGATCCCCGGCTGACGCACAAAGCTCACATGCTTGTCGCAAAATCTGTGCATGCATGAACCTCCATGCTGCCGCCTCTGGAGACATTGCAGAGTTCCACATCTCCCCAAGAAGATGAAGAGCCTCGCAGGTTGAAGCCTCTCAAAGTTTGAAACCTGCACCATGAGTCAAACAAACCCTATATTTACTACATTTAGCCGAAGCCGCAAATCCTGTACACACGAGTTTCAATGCAGATAGAGCTCACCTTGAAGGAGGATAGTCTCTGAGCCCATGCCCCTGCATGACAAAGCAGAAATCCGCTTCACCGAAGCTGACATTATAAAATATGATAGGCCGGAGCTAGGACTTGCTTACGAGAAGCCTGCGAATCTGCCGACAAGGCCTCCCCTTCGGTGAGAGTCCAGAGTCTTTAATCTAGAATCTCTGATCCAAAAATCGTAAGTAATAAATCTGAAAACCACGCGCCCCGCACCGTGAACCTCGCCCCCAAAATTATCTAAACCTTAACCCCCTGATCCCCGGCCTTAAACCCTGAACTCGAAGCGTCTCTAGCTGCCACGGCCGCAAAGCTTAAACCCCAAGCCCCTGCGCCCCAAGGGAAAACCCTGCAGCAGCCAATCAGAGTCCACACCCCAGGGATGCAAGAAGCCCAGGGCACAGGGCTTCTAGCGGTTTTATAAGGCCTGTGAGGACTGCATCGGCCTTTTGAAGGTTTGTGTAGGGCTGTTGTTGATGGTTTTATGCTTGATTTTCTGGGTTATATAACGAAATGCAAGAACCTTGACAACTAGATTGGGGTTCTGGGACTACAAGGGCATAACCCTGCTCATTTTTCTGACCTCTCAAGGACACGACTTGCCGACGTTGGACTTCAAGCGGCCATGTCTTTGTGTGATAACAACTACCACCATCACTCGCAGCGAAACACTAAGCCCTACACCCTTAAACTCGGAATCCCAAACAAGCATTCCAGTAAGGTCAGCCTGTAGCCGGAGCTCCGTATCAGAAAACAACAGAAAACATACCCGATATAATGATATAACCCTAAACTTTGGTTTGACACCCCCTCAAAAAAACACCCCCTGCAAACGAAGCTGCTTCAGCCCACTGTTTCGCTTCGCTGCAATTCTGGACGGCCGCCGAATACCTCTACTGCTATTGTGCTCGGCTTCGGATTGAGGCTTACGGTCCAAGGTTTAGAGTTGAGGATTTCGGGTTATATGGTTTAGGGCTAGCAGCTTTTTTAAGGTGTATGGCATGAGGGCTCATGGGCAGATTGCATAGCGTATCTCGTCTTGAAACGCTGTTCTGGGTTTTATAAGGTGTGGAAACAGTAGTGTACTACCAAGTTACCTACGTCCGCGGTCCCTATCGGACAAAAGTCAGGGCTTAGAGTGCTTGGGCGCTTCAGACGTTATTCAGGTTCGGCTTATGGGCAGGTTTAAGGCAAAAGGGTTTCGGGGAGGGGAGGGGGGTGATCCCTATCTAAAATCAATTTTTAGGATGATTTAGGGTTTCGGGGTTTAGGGCTTAGGACGGCTTTGTAAGAGTACATTGTTGTCTGCAGAAATTGTTGATCAGGCTTTGTGCTTTAGGGCTCACGGAGTTCTTGGTTTTAGGTCTGTGGGATTGGAACTCGAGACTCCAAACTACTTACATTCTGGGCTGCATGCCGGGCGCGTGCCAGCCTCTGGCTGGAATCCGCGCTGCCTTGCAGAATGTGCGCTTTAGGGTTCATGGCCGGCAACCCCAAACCCTACGCCGTTTTAACGGTTTGGGTGATCCTGTCAGCCGGGGGGGGGGGGACCGCCCGGCGAACAGCTATTCAGACCTTTGCCGAGGGTCTGGATTGCCTGCTCTCGGGTCCTTTTTCAGAATCCTCTAATCTGGGTCGGATCCCGTTTTGAAATTTATCAATCCAAACCCCATGCAAAGATTGAGGCAGACTTTCCTAACCGCTTCAAGTTCTCATGACGTTCCGGGGGCTATCCAAACCCTGTCTCGCGGACCCTTTTTTTGTGCTCTTGCAAAAAGTTCCCCTCTGGAAGTTTCTCCTGGTTGCCCTGATTCAAGGCGCAAGTGCTGCACTTGCTGTTGAGCTGCTCAAACAAACAAACAACGCCGGCAGAGTGCTGCCAACTCGCTCGAGTTTTGCACTCGCTTCTCAAGTGCCCTTTCTTAGCGAACTCGACCGAGGCGATCAGGTCGATTAGCTCGAGAAGGTTTTTCCGAGACGGCGGCGTTCGGGCAAATCCACCATCGCAGGTCTTGAGCCTCAAAAACCTTCAAACCAAATAGCTCCGGATTGCGCGTCTCGATGTAATAACTCGACGAAAAAGATGCAAAGATGCACTTAGCCCAGCAAGGTGGTCTTGAGCATCGGAGTCGCATCTGGCTTGCGCAAGCGACCGGGATTTTACCACTTGCGGGATTCACAATGCCCTTTGCCTCGAATCTGATTCCATCTAACCAAGAAAGACAACCGATCTGCTCTTCCATGAGCTGCTTTCCATCCTTTGTCGCCCAATTTTGGCTCGATCTTGCATACGGCAGCATCTGTCTTCCTCGCAACAACCGGCTCAGCCCTCGTTGTTGCTGCCGTTTACGGCCTCGACACATCGCACACTGGGCATTCGAGGATTTCAAGCTGGCATCCAACCGTCCTCTGCGCCGTTCGGAGCATCAGCAGCCTAGAGTGGGGCTGCCTGGAAAATCACGGACCCTTGCCCACAGTACTCTTACTCTCAGAAGCAGACTTGTATCAATAAAAAGCAGCAGGGCCACCTGCTTCATCAACATCATTGGTGGGCGGCCAAGCATTCCAAAACGTCCCGCGGCAAAAGTTAAAGCTCTAAGCGCAAGATTTGGCGGCCAACGGGACCACGACGTGCTCGCTCCAAGCCTAACCCCATGAAATTGGAGATGCCTCACAGAGGCAAATGTTGGGTGACTTTGCTGCACTTAGACCTGGTTCCAAGTTTCGGGCCGTCGACATCCCCTGCCCGTCCCCAAGGGCCTGACACGGTGCACTCCATTTGCCAGCGCCCACTTGTCTGCATGTCCGACAAAAATCTCAACGATGAAACATGTTGCAGCCCGCCAAGGAAATCCCGCCTGGGTTTTTGAAGGCCGTAGCAAGGATTCTTTGGTCTCTGACGTGTATTGGTACGAATCCCGGACGGGGAGCGGGCTTTAAAACATAACCAAAGAAACGCTGGAAGGCCAATGAGGTGAGGTGTGGACAATCCGTTCGTCCCGGTCTGATCACGCATCTGATCCACCAGACCATGGCTACGGCTACTGCGCAGTCTGCAAACCGTACCTGTATATCTGGCTATACTGCATGCCGTCAGAGACACCTGGCTAGCTTTTAGGCCCAGTTGGACAAGAGAGAGAAACGATGGGACCCGCTTCGATCTTCTGGAGGCGGCACCGCGTGACAGCTCGGATGGAGGTCTGAAACTGTAGCTAACGCCTCGGTCGATCTGTATCCTTACGGCCTGTTTGCTGGCGAGATCTCAATGCTTACTCGCCCGAATTCGGTTTTGTTTGAAAGGCGTTGGACTGTGCGTGTATGGGGGTGTCCGGATTGGTGTCTGGATTGCCACCTGGTGGGGTCTGGATGGATGGCCTCTAGCACCTCAGACCCCCGGCTATAAGCTCTCGCTAGCAGGGTCTGAAGTCCCTGGGTCTGCTGAGGGGATTTTGGGTGTAGGGCCTCGCACAGCATCAAAGCCAGATCTTACAGACCGACCTCGTTCGACAACGGTCACGTAAAACAGTAAGCAGATCGATGACATAGGGTTCATTGTTTGCAGGTTGGAGCTTGGTGTTCAGGCTTTAAGGTCTGCAAGCATATACCGAAGGTAGCTTCCTGTTTACAAAGCTAAAAGGATCGCGGAACGTAGCAACTATAGGGTTATAAGCGAATCGACGAAAATATGTATATATATATATACACATATATATATACATATATATATATATATATATTGCTGTACACAGTTTTAACCCCAATTGGTGTACTTACAAACATGTTAACTGAGTCCCACGATCCTCCAAGTACCGATGATCCCCATCTCTTTCACCGGACTGAGGACTCCCTCATTCCAACTTCTCCAGCTTTGGTTGAAGTGTGTTTCGGGCTTAGGGCTTCAAGGGTTGAGCGGTTTTTAGGGTGTTGTGCCGGGGTTTAGAATCCTAGGTTTCGGGTTTACGGGTCTTGGGTTTCGGGTGTAGGGATCGGGTTATCGGTTCTTTGGGTCAAAGTTGAGCCTAAACCCCAGACCCTGGGCCCAGCCTCGAGACCTCAGACCCAACCCAAACCCGCCTCATGTCCCTCAGCAGCTGCAGCTGCCTGCAGTTTGGGGCTCTTTGCGGTGCTTCTCACGGAACGCTTCTGAACTTTTGAACCTACTCATGACCTTTCACACCGAAAACCTTCTGCACTGCGTCTTGTTCCAAGTTCGCTTGGAGACATTCGTAGGAACCATTGCTGAACCCCCGCGCTTTAAACAGAAACAAGTGCCCCCTACAAGGGATTGGGAAAGAAAGGCAGTCAGTCTAAACATCAAAGTTGCAAAATAAAGCATAATGATAGTTCGTACACCGTTATAACAACACTAACACCTCAAGTAGTAGACAAAGCCGCAACAACAAGACCCATTGTCTGAATATCGGGCTCCTGATCGTTGTAAAT
Source organism: Symbiodinium sp. clade A Y106 (assembly GCA_003297005.1). Taxonomy (NCBI): domain Eukaryota; class Dinophyceae; order Suessiales; family Symbiodiniaceae; genus Symbiodinium; species Symbiodinium sp. clade A. The sequence goes on along the minus strand of BGNK01003088.1, from coordinate 17,894 downwards.
AATATTAGGAGGAAGACACCCATCTACGTTCTCCGAATTTCTTCTGCGAGCTGAGCGGCTCCCTCCAGCGAGGTGCATCGCAGGCGCGCCCAGCTGCGTCGAGGGCGGCAGCAGTGGGAGCCAGGCCAGCTGAGCACGGGAAATTTGTTTAAGTTACAACAATAGGGATCTACAAGGGTTCCTTTAAGGGATCTACAAGGGTTCCTTTAAGGGATCTACAAGGGCTCCTTTAAGGGATCTACAAGGGTTCCTTTAAGGGATCTACAAGGGTTCCTTTAAGGGGCCTATAAGGGTCAGGGCTTGGCTCTTGGTGTCATGAACTCGGGCCTTGGCGACGAGGCCTAGGGGGTTGTTGTGTTCACGTCTAGGCTTTGGGTGCATGGCTCACTGATTCACGGTTTGGGTTTAGGGTTTAGGGTTTAGGTGCATGGCTCTGGGAATAGCAAGATCGCACAGAATTCGCGGTTGTAGCAACCAGCTACCAGCAGCACAGACTCGACAAGCACTGGTACTTCCATCTCGCACAACCACCACCGAACAAAACACCACGACCAACAATAACCACCACCACAAAGGATGGGACAACATCCGCGACAAGGTCCGAAAGATGTTTGCCTGGAGCCCAAGCCGTCATGCAACCCTCCCGAAGTACTGCAACAAACCTGGGCGGCAAGAGCCGAGTTCGCTGGAATTGAAACTGCAGAAAGACTCGCAGCAGCTACCACTAAACCTGAACCCAGAGGCTCCAAAAACCCTTAATTAAGGAATATAATATACCTCACTTAAATTAGAATAGGATCCCTAATATGGTTTAAGGTATATTCCTTAATTAAGGGGTTTTGGAGTCTCTGGGAAACTCACCTAGACCCCAAGCCTCAAACTCACCTGAACCCATCCCACCTTGGAGCATACTCCGGTAGACCTCCAAAGCTGCTTGGCCTTGCCGCCTGGCCGCACAAGCCTGAAACGAAGCTCTTCCAGAGGCTTTACATAGGGCTTAGCTTTAGGGTTTAGGAGTTTAGGATTTAGGGTTCAGGGCCTAACACTTATCTGTCTTGTTGTTACGCAATGCGTTCATAATTAGGACAGGGATTTGAAGTAATATTGTCATACACTTCTAACCATGCCTATAATATAAGGAGATTCTATTCGTAGTTATTTCGACCCCAGATTTATGTGCCGGCCCCGCGGCACTCACTAAGTCCACTCCACAGATTCTTCCGTCAAGCTCTGTGTTCTTACCTGGACCCCGAAAGTCTGTAGAATAATAGCCTTTTTGGAGGTTTTGGGCCATTATTTTACCTACTTTGGGGGGTCTAGGTACTTATTCTTGGACGAGGCGATCGATTGTCCGTGGATCTCAATGGTCAAGTCCAAACTGATGGCGACGGTCCCGAAGCAAAAGCTAGACCATTGTAGGACGGGCTTTTATAGATGGTATGGAGCCAGAGAACCTGCCAATGAAGATGATAATCGTGACGAATGTTGACAGAACCACTATCAATGTAGTTCTGATGGAGCCGCTGGCTCCAGCTTTTTTACAACCCAGGTAGGGAAGGCGTGCAAGACTTTCGGTTGCATACAACCCTAAACCCTGACTCCTGAATCATAAACCCAAGCCCTGAACCCACAAGTTTACAACGCAGAGAGCCTGCGATTGAGCTGTGAGGCTTGGGGTCTCGCGTCTCAGGGCTCAGAGTGTCATGTCCAAGCTGTACGAAACCGCCACATCCTGTCGTTTGTGATAAAGCAGTCCAGAGCCTCCAAAACACCTTAATTGAGGAATATACCTTAAATCATATAAGGGATCCTATTATAATTTAAGGTATATTCCTTAATTAAGGGGTTTTGGAGGCTCTGAAAGAGCCGTAGACTCACACCAAGACGCGAGTTCAGGATTTCGGGTGGCGATTTGAGGTCTACGCATAGGCCCCACAGTAGTTCCTTTTTGGGATTACCACAGAGAATTCTAAACATGAACCCCAAAAAGGAACTAATATGGGGCCTATGGGTATGTTTTTGGTGGTGTAAAAGCTTAGAACTTAGCTTGTTTCCAATTAGGTCTTCCCGGCTGCTGTCCGTGCGGTGTTTGCGATCTGAGCTCCGCGATAGGGGCATTGCATTGGAAGCTTCTGAAACCTTTGTACAGTCACTCCCCGCCCTGAGCTGTTGAGTCCTATATCCAGATACTGCATGTACCCGAGTGTACCCTGAGCTCCAGAAACCAACATCTTAGCCAGCTCCGAGTGGCATTGAGGGTAGCTGTGCAACTCACGATATCAATGGGTGGAGAAGACCTCAGTGTGTGTTGTGTTCTGATCTTCGGCATCAAGATGAACACCAACAACGACGGAGTCATGGTTGCCTTGACAGCCTTGACACCCTATAAAACCCTAAACCCCAAACCCTAGACCCCTGAAACACAATCCCGAAAGAGTAAACTGAAAACACCCAGGCCATAGTTGGACACCCTAAGCCATATCTGGACGTCGAAGAACACACCTTTTTTCTCAGTTCCTATTTTCAGTCCTTGCCTGAACCCTAAACCCGGCAGACCCTAAACCAATGCTTGACGTGCGAGTTCAGGGCTTCATATGGCAAAGGCATGACAACAAAGCTAGACCACCACGCCTTACTAAAGCAAAGGCTTTGGGACCTGCGCTTGCTTTAATACTAATAACAAAGAGCAATAACAGCAACAACACTACCAGTACTAATAGTTAGTACTCATACTTCCAAGAGTAATAATAACCGTAATAAGATAATGCTAATGCCAATTTGGGGTTCGGAGGCATATTAAAGTAGGTTTCTATGGTGGAACTCTAGGGAATAGTACTGGTAATTGATTATACATGCCTATAGTAAAGCTCTAACGCAAACGTAGATCTAGAGCTCGGCCACTGCACTCAGCCTGTGTGAACTCGCAGTCAACCAAAGGACTGACCACACGCACGGCCGAATCCCGGAACCCTAAAACCCAGAATCCAGCCTAAACCAAACCCAAAATCACATAATTAGTCCTAAACCCAGACACCTAAAGTCAAAACTAAGCCTAGAATCACATAATCACTCCTACATAAACCCAGGCCCCTAAAGCCAAAACTAAGCCCAAACGGGATTTCAAGTGGCTGACGCATCTCGTGGAAGAGCTTCAGGGCCTCTTCCCAAAGGCCCCCCAAAGCGTAGCTCGAAAGCCTGGATCAGCTCTTAAGCGAGCCTTTAACAGCTCCTTTAAAAGATCCTTTAAGAGCTCCCTTAAAGAGTTCCTTTAAGGGTTCCTTTAAGAAATCCTTTAAGGGCTCCTTTAAGCGATCCTTAATGGGTACAGATGGGGCTTTATAGGAAAGTTTTAGGGTTTAGGGTTTAGGGCATAAGGTTTACAGTAATGTGTGAGGTTTTACAGGATTAGGGTCCTAGTAGGTTTTGCATGTTTGATATGCTTTCATGGTTCTCACATCATGGCCTTATGAAGATTTATGAGTCTGGCACAGAGTTTTATAGGGAATACCATTCCTGAAGCTTCCGAATATGACAATACGAAAATGCACCCCGAAGCCTCCGGCTTGAAAGGGGCTTAGGGTGAAGATTCATTGTTGTCAATCTTTGTCGGGTGCTTTCGGGCATGGTTTGTTTTAGGTCCAGAGTCAAGGCAGGTAACTATTTAGGGTATAGTAGTGAGTTCAGGGAGGGGTTTGGGATTTGGCGGCTTGACAGGATCAGCCTGGAGGGAATCGAGGGCTTAATGTACGAGGGGAGATGCCCTAAACCCAAAACCGAAAACCCTAAACCCTAAGCCCTAAACCCCAAACCCTGCTTGCGACGTTGATCCGAAGGAGACGTGCTGACGATTAGGAACTCCGGCTCTAAACCCATCTCAACCCCATGTCAACAACTAGGTCATGGTTGGGACAGTACTGACTAAAAAAATTGAACTTTGTTCCTGTTTGGGTTAAAGTACCCATTCTTGTAAGATGTTACCCAACTATGACCAAGTATGCAAGGATCCCTAAGCCTATGCCGTTGATACTCCAAGGCTCAATCCTTGCGTTCCTTACTTTGCAGCTGCTTCTAAAAAATGAACTTGGTGGGGGTACCGAAGGGATCATAATGCTGATGCAAATAACTGTGCTGCTGCTGCTAGGGCGGTTGCTCTTGTATCGGCAACAGTATGTTCATGCTTGCGCCCTTGTTGTTGGTATTTCGTACCGCTGCATTGCCGTTCAACTTGAAATTCAACACCAATAATATTGCCGTTGGTGAGGTTGTCATCCCAGTAGCTTGTCACCGCTGGCCAAGCTACCCCCCGCTATACGTCTGGACTGTACACGGTAACTTAACATCGGTGCGCAGCCGTGTCAAGCCGTCAAGCGTGCAACGTATAACTGGGTCACTATCATGGTCTCTTCGGGGACCCCTGTATGTTACTACTCTTAATACCCCACCCTGTAGTTTGGAAACCCCCCTCAAAAGCGACCCTAGTTTTGACAACCAGCCGTGTGTTAAGCTCAAAAGCCTGGACGGCTTTTGCACCCGAAATTGAGCTACAGCACATTGAGGTTTCGGGTTTAGGGTTTAGGGCAAAAGCACAAACCTTGCAGGGTTTCCCCAGCGTTTGTGCTAGGGTGGTACAACAAGAATCTGAGGACAAACTGAACCCGACTTTCAAGTCTAAGGGTCCAAGGAGCTACTTGTCTCAATACCCTGAGCAAAATCCTGGTGGGTTAGGCTCTAATTGGGGTTGACCCTAGGCCCTATAAAGCTCAGAAGCACAACCCCTATCCCCTAAACCCTAAACCCCTAAACCCCAAACCCTACTACCCTGACTTTTGAACCTTTCCGAGCGGCGCTGCATTGCATGAAACCGTGTCCAAGCGAAGGCGATGTCTCATGTCCTGATGTGTGGCTATACCCCCCATTGGAACCATAATGGGGTTTGGGGTTTAGGGCTTAGGGTCAAGAGCAGTAAAGGTGGAGTTCGAGCGTATAGTGTAGCTGGCCGGCGGGAGGCGCCTTTCCTTCTCCCTGGCCCTGGGATGAGGAGTTTCGGATTTGAGGCTTTAAAGGCCCCAAGGCCCAAAACCTAAACCGCAAGCCTGAACTGCGAAGCCTGCATGCGCACATCTGCGAGAGCAAGCGTCGAGCGGATGTCAGGTTGTCAACTTGTTTAACTTGCAGCGTACTCATCGCATAAGACTGCAGGTATCTTTTCTCTTTGTACATTTCTGACTCATATGCTTCTGGCCGCAAAAAGCCGGCGGATCAGTGTTGTCATCAATCTCAGTACTGACAAAGGCTGGCCATTGCAAACGCTGTTTGTTCCATACTACACTGTTGCATGCGACACCACATCTACCATGGTAAGTCTGATCATTGACAGGAACCTCGCTAGCTGCTGCTGTTGCTGCGACTGCTACCTTAACTGGTCCAAACACACACAGGCAATGCGACAGTTAACACGAATGGCAGGGATCTGAGTCCCGAATGCCTCGGATTGAGAAGGCCCGGCAGCTCGGATCTAAAAAACTTGCTGGTACCACCTGAACCACCACCTTTCCCAGCTCAAACCAACCATCCAACATACCAAATACCCCCCCCAAAATTGAAAAAATACCCCCTTCATGACTGCCAAGGCTCATCGAAGAGGCGCAAAGCATGCTCCCACTGCTCGCTCTTCACCTCTGCAAGGCTTAGAATCGGGAGTCGCCGGGGCGAGGAGACATGTGGGTGGTTGTCAAAATTATGGTCCCTTTTTGGGTCCTTATTACAATACGGCACCTAATATTTAAATTTAGGGTAACCAAAAAAGGGACCCGAATTTTGACAACCACCCATGTAAAAGTCATAGATTAAGAGGATCAGGGTTTAGGGTGTGGGGTTTAGTGGCTTAGGGTTTAGGGTCGACTTGGAGGTTTATAGCTAGTTAAAAAGTTACTCTAAGGGTCCATGTACCCAAATAGTAAGCAATTTGACCACAATGTACCTATGTAGGGAGTACTGTAAGATCAAAGTATATACTAATTGGGGACATGGACTCTTAGGGTTATAATTTAAGAAGTCATGCTTGGAGGTTCATGGGTACTTATAAGTGGGGTCAGAAGTAGAGTAGCCGCAAGTACAGGCCGCATTTTACGCCAAGAACCCTTAAAGCCTATTTAAGAAGCCCGGCAGTATGCCTATCGTCTCCATTGTAGTTACTTTGCCGGTTTTGGTTTAACCAATCTAGTTTCAGAAAGTAATTTCGGTAGTCCAAAACTGGTGGGTATTGAGCTCTTTGGGTACCCTCTGCTACTTGATGGTGCCTGTGCTTGGAGAAACACCGCTTCATTGCGACTGAAGGATTATCAGCCACGCTCGACTACGGAAGCAAAAGCGAACAGCCAAACGCTTTTTGGCCATGTGTCACATGCCCACATCGTTGCAGTGCTCGTGACACCATCGATTTGGACGCCCGACCTGATCCGTTTGCAGCTGGACTGCTGGTGCGCAGGCTACCCTAAGTTGAAGCTGTATATACTGTGTTGGGTGTTTTCACGAGTCTAGAGCTTGAGTAGTAGTTGAGGGGCACAGGGCGTGGGATATCAACCCTGCATTCGCAAACGTTAACCTTTAACCACGATATTCGTGAGGCAACGGAACAACGTCACAGGATCATTAATCCTCGATGTTGCCGATCAGCATGATGCTGCAACACCACTGTTAGCCACAATGTTGGACAGCGACAGATTCCCAGAGCATTTTCGTTCGATTAAGCAATGGATGCATCGTCCACTCCAGCGTGGACGGGGTTGAGACAAAACTTGCGAAGGCAAGGAACTGGATGATGACAGCAGCTCCCGCTTGGAGGACAGGTAGCATCTTGGGTGTTCTAAGCTACCATCCATCGTGTCCCGAGTGCAATGTTCTTTCTGTCCGCGGGTACGTCAAGCCCCTCTAGTTTGGAAGCGTCCCAACGGGTGGAAACAAGGAACGGGGCTGTTGGCCGCGGCTGACTGGTGCTCGTGTAAAAAACCGTGTCATAAGGCCCAGTCTCGCTCCAGGCCATTTCCGAAGCCCTATGTTTGTGTGCGAGCTGACTTCCAACTGGACAATTGAGCCCAAGGTAGCTGGGCTACTAACAAAATGCACCTGGAAACGGTATGACCGCCTCCAGTGAACCCTAAACCCCAAAACCCAAAGCCCAAACTCTAAACCCTAAACCTTAAACCCTCGATGGCCGCCGAGGTGCTCCCGCAGCTCGTCAAGCAGGACCAAGGCTTGCCTTGACAGATCTGTAATACTCATAATAATAACAGTAGTGCTCGTAACAACAAAGGCAGTAATGGTACCACTACTCAGAAGAAGAGAAAGAATAATAAATGATAATCATCCAGAGAAGGATAGCAAGAAAGTATCAATGATTTTGCTAATACAGAAGAAGACGACGACCTATAAGAACAAAAACAGTACCATTAACAGCGAGAATCACAATATTAACAGTAACCACCAATACTGACAGCAGCAACACTAATTAACAATGATAATGAAAGTAATAGTAATAACTGTAATAACGGCGACAATCACGATGGTTATAACCGTTACATTATGGCAATCATAATCACCACCATCGCATCTATCGTTGTTGGTATGAGTACTGATGCGCTGCTATTCTTGTTGTCATAATGTTGCTAGGTGGTTCAACTGCTCGTGCCATTTTCTGTTAATGGCATAATCTCTGTTTTGTTAACATGCCTATTCTGAATATCAGTGTGACGCTCATTAACATTGCTGCTATCGACATAGAGTGTGCCTTGCTATGACTGCTTATGATACCTTGCTACAATTATTGGAACTCCAAAGCCAAGCTGGCTGCCCTAAACCCTAAACCCTGCCCTGGGCCCTGATTGGGATGGAACGTTCTTGTCTTATGTAGAGAGCTTTGCATGGAACCAGGTAAAAGCACAAAAGGAAGCGAATGATCTGAAGACATACAGCAAACCAGCAAATCCTGGATAAGAAAGGAGAGGTGTCGAAGCAAAGCTCGGCTCGGACAGCCAGGATGAAAGCAAGACGAGACACGAAAACAAGCAGCGCAAAGAAGAGATGTGAGTTCCCCGAGTCATGATCGTTTCACATGCATGTAGTTAAAGGAACGGTCAACCAGAGTCCAAAACTGAACAAACTTGGCACGTTGAACGATCGAAGACAAAGCTGGAGTATACCGCCTGTGCAGCAGTTGCTTACTTCATTAGTGAAGACAGGCTACAAACAAAATCCAGGCCGCACTAGACAGGAAGTTGCCTTGTACGAGAAGATTTTGCCATGCCTCGCATGCGTGCTAGCCCTGCAAGAATGTCACGTGGCTTGCTTCCCTACGCAGGGGTGGCAAGTGAAACATAGCATCTACCTTGGTAATTGCAGCACTAAGTGTTGTGTGAGATGCACTAAGTGTTGTATGAGATGCGCGAAGCCATGTATATTCCCTCTACTGCATGATCAATAATCTGTAGCATCAGTGGCACTTTTGATGCCCTAAACACCGGAGTCCTGAAATCCAAACCAAGGCGTACGCCTCCCCCATTCAGTGGACAACAACGAACTGCCACGGTTCATGCGTACCACGGACGGCGCTTGAACGATGCCAACAACCACCCTCCTGCCCCGAACCCGTAAATGCTAAACCCCCAAATGGGAGTTTCCGAAAATTAGGGGTACCTCATTTTGGGGTCCTTATAATAAGGATCCTACTATTTAGGGTACTAGATTAGGGTCCCCTATTTTCGGAAACCCCCAAATCCCGAGAACGGTTAACCCTCAAACCCCAACCTCGCATTCAGGGTCGCTGCGGCAGCCCGATTGGTTTCAGGTTGGCGGCTTTTGAACTATGGGCTGCTTTCCTGGTGGTTGAGGGAGTTACTATGGGTTCGGGATTAAGGTTGAGGGTTAAAACTTGGTGTCTAGCGATGTTGGGTTTTCAGACTTCGTGTGGCTCTAGGGTTCGTACGTGTATAAACCGAACTACATCACGGACCAAAGCGCTGCCACTGTCTTCGCAGGCCCAACTCACGAACTCGTCTCCTCAGGATCCCCGCTTGTGCTTAGGGTTTATAAGGGTTGCAAATTCAACCCTAAACCCTGAAGCAAAGAGATCCTCCACCTCGGAGTAGTCACAATACTCATATGTTCGTGCTCCTGCTGCTGCAACTGCTACTGTACATCGAAATAGCATCAAAGAAGAAACCATGACCAGGCCTTTGAGCAGCAACATGTTCATGTTCGTCATCTCATCACCATCGCCATCACCATCATGTCGAACATCAGCATCATCACACCCTAAATCCTTTAGCCCTGCAAGCCTCACGCACTAGAGAACTGAAGACTGAGGCTGTTTCGTTGAGAAGCACTCCAGGAAAAAAGGCAGCAATTCACATTAATCTGTCTGGACTCCGATGACAGCTCTCAGGTTTCGGCATGCATGCCCTATCGAGTCTAATCACATGGAGGGACCTTGTGTAATTGAACGGAAGTATGTGTACATGTATTGCTTCATATACACAAATATGTAAGAATGGTAGATATATCGATAATCAATTTGTCAATTTGCCAGGGGATTATAGAGATAGACAAATGGATGGATAGGTAGATGCATAGATAGATAAACAGATAGGTAGGTAGATTGATTGAAAGCTAGCTCCACATTAAACACGGAAGGCTAAACACTAAAGCATTTGTCGAACCCTGCACAGCGTGAGATCCTCTGAAGGAGTTTGGATCTGACTAACATATATATATATATATATGTAAATATAAAATAAAAACAAATATGAATACAAGTTTGGATAAATAAATAAAGACCTTTATGTATGAACACACACACACATATATATATATTATAGGCTATATAGTGGCTTTGATATTTTGAACGGGATACTCTGACTAAAGTAAGGAACCCTGAGGAATAAGGCATATGGTCGAGAGGTCGATGGGGTCCCGACTGACTGGTTGCAAAGCGTCAGCTGCTTGTCGTGGATCTCGCCGGGCTCCGTTCGGGCATCCATGGCTATGGGTTTTGGATTTGTGGCTTAAGTTACCCAAAGGCCCCAAAGTAGTTCCTTTTTGGGATACCTTATAGAATTCTAAACATGAACCCCCAACAGGAACTACTTTGGGGCCGGGGTTGTCCCGCCGAAGCATCCTACAAAGAAGAGTGAGCCTGATCGAGCTTCAGAAACTACCGGGCTCTAATGTAGGAACCTGATTAAGAAACCCTGGGCCCATAACCCCAGAATAGTAGGGTTCATATAAGGAACCCTAATAAAGACCCAAAGTTTCTTAATCAGGTTCCTACATTACCATGCACCCTGAACAGCAAGATCCTTCATTTGAACCCAGTGCTTGCTGAAACTCCACATGTCTGGCTTCAGAGACACAGCCCGACGCTCCAACACCCGCGTTGATTGGGGGTTTCAGAAACTAAGGGGCGATAAACTCTAAAACCTGTTCGCGATTAGCTCCGGGGTTCCGCAGGAGACGTCGACGAAGCGTTTCTGCGGGTCTGTTCGATTCATCTACAGACGATCCACACGGTAAGGGTTTATGAGGGCTTGTGTTCAACAGTATAGCGTTGGCTCAACATTGAGGGCTTTGGGGTTTGCGGTGGGTTTCGTGTTTAGGGCCTATGGGATGAGGATACAGATGGTATAGGGTTTGGCACAAACTCACACCCCCAAATCCAATACCAACACCCCGAACACACGAAACCTTCAGACTTTGGGGATCAAAAAACACATTACCCACACCCTTCGTTGGGATTTCACATTCAAAGGTTGAAAACGGCAATGCAAAGATGTTCTTTGTGCCCTAGTTCAGGGTTTAGGGCCTAATATAGTATTTAAGAAAGGGGCCTTAATAATACTTATACTGGACCCTGCAAAATAATGTAGGTAATTATTTCGGCCCCTATACTACGAACTTGAGTTTTGAGAGCGAGGCCAAACCCTGCTGGGTGCTGCTGAAGGTGAGCGCCCATTTGTAGAGTGTTCGGTGTCCTGCAGATGAAGGTTGAAGGCTTTGATATAGGGTTTAGGGTTTGGGGTTTAGGGAAGATGGAGTAGGGCCTTTCTACCTATATAGAGCGGAGTTTTAGGGCACATCTCACCAAAATAACAAATGGTAGATGGTCACGTATCCGGAAGGGGGAGAGGGTCTGCGGCTGAGTTGCAGGATTTGGGGGCTCGAGTTGGAGGGCTCTGGGATTCTTCAGTGTTTGCAGGATGTTGCGGACATGTGGTGCAGAGCTCAGAGCTTAGGAATTCGGTATTGAGAGGTTCTGCCTACCCTCAACCCAGAGAGCTCAATACCGTAAATAAAGAATCCTATGAAGGCCTTACTACGGTTGATGGACAAAATCCTGCATTACCCATTGTAAGGAATATACCATAATTCCCATAGTTTAGGGTCCTTAGGGTCATGCAGGATTCTCTCCATCAAGAGTAGTATGGGTTAAAGTCCATTCCTTACTTAAGGGGTATTGGGCTCTCTGGCAACCCCTGAAACTTGAATCTGGCGGATGTCGGGTCGTAGTCCCTGTTTTAGAGAGCGCCGAGGGCTTAATTACATAAGATATGATGGGTAGAGGAATATTCGTAATTATGAAGCACATGAGTACGTACATATATATATAATATATCTATATAGATATATGTATGCATGTATGTATGTGTGTGCTATATGGGGTTCAAACACTGTGCTCCGAGGCCGTGGCTGGCAATGATAGCCAGCCGGAGCCAGAGTTCAGGGTTTGGGGTTTAGGGCAACATCGGAGAACTCTGCGGTGGCCTTGCAAGAGACTCTTAGAGGGCTTACTTGGAGGGTATGGGTCGTTACAAGGGTTCCTTTAAGGGTCCCTTTAAAGGGATCTATAGGGATTCTAGAAGGGTATAGGGTATAGGTTCAAGGCTTACTTGGAGGTTATGGGTAGTTATACCTAGGGTTATTTATACTTTATGGGGTGAAGCTACAGATACCCTACTTATAACCCGACTTACGGCTACCCATGAATTTCCAAGTAGGGGATTACAGATTGCTTAAAGGGTTCCTGTAAAATCGGGGCCTAATAATTAGACTATGCTTTCGGGTGTATCTCAAAGTGTAAGTATTGAGGAGTCCCAAGAGGTAGTTTGGATCTGGTCGGACTTTTCCCCGAAACTGCGTTGCTATTCTGTTGACTCAAGGGCCCTATGGCAGCGGTAAATCAGCTATACATATCACGGTCATGGCATGCAGCACTCACAAGTTNAGGTACAACATAGAGTTGTCCTTTGGGGAGTGACATCTGCAGTCTACTCAGCCTACTCAGCTACATTGGTACACTCTCAAGGTGTCCAGGTAGTAGCGTCTGCGAACTACAGTTCTACAACTTAGCACGGCTCACTCTGTACACGCCTGTTTCAATTACCTTGATTATGAAATCAGGCTTCATTGATTTCGTGAGACAGTCAGCCGCTTGGGTTGCGGTATCGATCCAGTCGATCCGGTNCAATTACCTTGATTATGAAATCAGGCTTCATTGATTTCGTGAGACAGTCAGCCGCTTGGGTTGCGGTATCGATCCAGTCGATCCGGTCGCCTCCGCAAGGGTAGGCTCTGCAGCTCCTTACTCCAATTTCCGTGAAAACGGATTGGCGCAGAGCGCTCAACTCAATTTGAAGACGTTTGTCCTGAACCCGAGAAGGGGTTTCAGTGTTCAGATGGTCGGCTAGGCTTCTGCAGTCTGTGAGACAAACGTGTGGAACACGCATACGGGCCCGAAGGTCCCAGTCCGC
>BGNK01003087.1:28448-82161 GCA_003297005.1 Symbiodinium sp. clade A Y106 | reverse complement strand
CGGGCGGGTTTAGGGTTTAGGGGGTTTAGGGGGTTTAGGGTTTAGGGTTTAGGGTTTAGGGTTTGGGGGGATTAGGGGTTTTAGGGGGTTTAGGGGGTTTAGGGTTTAGGGGGTTTAGGGGGTTTAGGGTTTAGGGTAGCCGCCTTTGAGAACGCCTTTAGTCGGGCTCTGAGGCTCAAGGCGAAATCTCCCGGTTTTGCCTCGGCATGTTGAAATCTAGAGAAAAAGCTACTTCTGGGTGATACGGTTGATGGCCAAAATCCTGCATGACGCTAAGGACTCTAAACTATGGGAATTATGGTATAGTATATTGCTTATAATGGGTAATGCAGGATTTTGTCCATCAACCGGTTGATGGCCAAAATCCTGCATGACCCAAAATAAGGAGTATACCGTAAGTACCATAGTCTAGGGTCCTTAAACTATGGAAATTATGATATATTCCTTATAATGGGTAATGCAGGATTTTGACCATCAACCGTATTACACTGGGGGCCTGAATAAAGGAGTAGGGTTTGTAATGCACTGGTATAGTCGAAAGGGACTACAGGGTAATGCGAACCCTAAGACCCAAGAAAACCGATCCCTGATACCCTTATAGAAAGCTTCAAGGTAACCCTTAAAAGTAACCCTTATAGTAACCTGATTGTACCCTTCTACGAATGCTATGGTACTAGCAGTACCTGATAGTCCCTATAAGCCTATAAAACTATGGTAGAGTACACCCAAAACGCTATTCTAGAAAGTATGTATGTGTGTATATACATATATATATATATATATATATGAAGGCCATCCTGCCTTTTGCCCCGCACGTCCGCGTTAACACTCACTACGACCGCTGGCATCGTCTTCTGGGCATGCGAAGTCGCTGTAGCTCTGTGAAACTGCAGAAACTGGAGCTGGGCGGTTCAGCGTGTAGGCAATCAGGGAGCTTAATTAGATGAACTACGCCCTACCCCCCAAACCCTAAAACTGTCTGGTTCTTAGTAGGGAGCGGGGGAACAGATCCCTATGATAGTCCCTTAAGGGTCCCGTAGTCCCTATAACCCATTCCCCCATTCCCAGACAGAAAACCTCAGCCCTAAGCCCTAAACCCCGATGTTTAAGGTCTGAAGACCCTAAAGCTAGTGTGGGAACCTGATTAAGAAACCTTGGGCCTTTATTAGGGTTCCTTTTCTGAATCATACTACTTTGAAGGTATAGATTACACCCTTCCTGCATCCTGGGATTTGAAAAAACAAAGCCTTAACCCCTTAATACACTCTCGCAACCTCACAGAGTGAAACGAAAACCCTAAATCCTAAACCCGCGGAGCCCGTAGACCCCTACTTGGAGGTTCGTGGGTAGTTATAAGTGGGGTTATAAGTCCCCTAATATGGGTTAGAAGTATAGCTACCCTACTTATAACCCTACTTATAACTACCCATGAACCTCCAAGTAATCCTAGTCCCTAAACCCTAATACCTTAAACCCTTCAATACACTCATGAATTCCCGAAACAAACACCTCTCAAAACCCTACAAGCTCTACAACCCCAGCATCACAAGTGGCACCCCCAAACCCTGAACCTATACCCCAAACCCTAAACCCCCAAACCCTAAGACTAAACTCCCGAAACCCTGAGCCTAAACCTTAATCCCATACCTGAAACCCTATACCCTAAACCCAAAAACCCCAAGCCCTAAACCTAAACTCCCGAAACCCTATGGGAGGCTTGCCGGCGAGACCCTGAGGGGTAAACCAGCTCCCACTGGGGCAAGGAAGGACGAGCCTTGAAGGAGAGTAAGACTTCTCATAATATAGGGGCCTTCATAATTAGAATAGGGTTTTGGGGCCCATTATACTAATTATAACAAGGAACCCCACAATAGTGTTGGTAATTATTAGAATACTACAAGCTTCTAAAGAAAGCAAATTAAGCTAAAGGCCCGCAACCCGAAAACCTGAGAAGAAAGACCTAAAGACCTTTCCACAAAACTATCTCGGGACGCTTTAATCCGTCATCGTCTTCGTCAAGTAAGGGAGCGGCAGAGCTTGACGGTAAAATAGGGGCCTGGGTAGGTCGAGTCCGGCGGCGGGGCGGTATCTTCATAGTTTTGCTCAGGGACATAAGGGGGTGTTGTCATGTTAACGTCATTTCTATGATGAAGCTTGATTACTACTACAACTATTATTCACGGTTACTGCAATTATTGTTATCATTGTTTCTATCATACCAACTACACTTAAAAATCAATATTACGATCACTATTACCTTCATTTTTACTATTAACCACAACTGTTACTAGTACGATTACTGCTACTGCTACTGCTACTGCTACTGATGTTATTAAGTATTCAGGCCCTCTGCGGTAGCTTGTCAGAAAAGGCTCCTCCCCACGGCCTTTCTCTCTCTGCACCTCTAGCCGCCCGGAGCGGCCACGAATTTCAGCCGAGGATCATCGAAGGCTCCGTCTTGGGGTTTACACAGGGTTTAGGACTCAAAGGGCTCAGGGCTTAGGGCTGAAAGCTTGAGGTGTTTTGGGCTCTGGGGATTGGTTTCTGGGTTTGGGAGTTAAACCCAGAGCCTCCAAGACCCCTTAATTAAGGAATATACCCTAAATTATAATAGGATCCCTTATATGATTTAAGGTATATTCCTGAATTAAGGGGTTTTGGAGGCTCTGGGAAAGTTAGGAGTTCGGGTTTGAGAGTCTAAGGCTCTAGGAGGTTTTAAGGATTGGGAATTAATGTAGGAACCTGATTAAGAAACCTTGGGCCTTTATGAGGGTTCCTTATATGGATCCTACTATTATGGGGTTCTAGGCCCAGGGTTTCTTAATCAGGTTCCTACATTAGGGTTTAGGGGTTGAGGTTCAGGGTTTAGAGTTTAGAGTAAAAGGCGGCCAAACCACCCAAACCTATTCCTTTTTTCAGGGTTAGGCCTACCTTATGCCAAAGTGCGCTTTCTTGTCCTCCGCAGGGGTACAGGATGAAGCGTTTAGGGGTAGGGTTTAGGATCTAGGATTTCAGGGATTGGGATTTACGGGTTCAGGTTTTAGAGGTTCAGGGTTTTAGGGTTTAGGGCTTACGGGCTCTGTCTTATTAGCACCGTTCTGGATGTGTGGCGCAAGTACTCCTCCTTGCGACATGGAACTCGACTTACCACGCAAACTGTATATTTACAATGCTCACACTGATGCAAACTACACACTTCACAACAAGCGACTGCGTCGCATCGAGTCCGGAGATCGCCAGAAGAGCCCTTGCACATGATCTACAATCATAGCAAGAATGATGACTGCAACGAACACCCCAAACCCCAAACCTAGACATTCATATTTACAGTCATGATGACAGCTACAATAAGACTAGCAAGAAACGTAACATGAACGTAGCATAGAGTCCTTAATAATGAGAATAAGCATTTGGTGTAGATTGCACCATGCTTGTGATGAGAAACCCTAAGGAACACTTTGGGATACTAGGAATAATCAAACACCGATATTAAAGCCCTCTGAAGGGCACCTTGCAGGAGTTCCTAAAGGAACCTCCAAAAGCACCTTCGAAGGAACCTTGCGAAGCCCTAAACCATAAACCCGCAAGGACACCTCAGTCCCTAACCATAGACCATGAAGGAACCCTTGCCCTAGACCCTAAACATAAACCCAAAACCCTGAATCCCTAAGCCGAAAACCCTAAACCCTGATAAACCCTTGAAGCGACCCCCCTGAACCCTTAAAGGAACCTCAAGTTCGGGTTCTATGAAGCCTTGAAGGAACCCTTAGGGCACTACACATGGTTGTAGGGTTTAGGATTTAGGGTTCCTTTAAGGACTCCGGTACTGTCGGGCTTCAACGCTGGAGGTTTAGGATTGAGGAGCCCTTAAAAGAAGCCTATAGACCCTTAAAGGAGCCCTTAAAGGAGCCCTTAAAGGAACCCAAAAGACCCTTAAAGGAGCCCTTAAAGGAACCTTTTAGACCCTTAAAGGAGCCCTCAAAGGAACCCCTAGACACTTAAAGGAGCCCTTTAAGGAACCCTTTAAGGAACCCTTAGAGGAGCCCTCTGAAGGCACCCTCGGCTTTCCAGAGCTCACAGGAACCGCGCCCCATGCCGTGAGGGGGCCCTGCGCTGTGGAGCTAACAGCACCTCAGAAGCTTTGCGCTTGAGGTGTTTAGGGGTTTAGACTTTAGTATTTAGGGGTTTGGGGGTTTTGGGCGTTTAGGGCTGTAGGGGTTTGGGGGGGTTTGGGGCTTTAGGGGGCTTAGGGTTCAGGGCTTTAGGGGTTTGAGGGTTTGTTGGTTCAAGGCTTTGGGGGTTTAGGGGTTCAACCCCCCCCCCCTAGTTCGGGGTAGGAGTTGGGGGGGCTCAGGGCTTAGCGGGTTTAGGGTTTGGGGCTGTCTAGGGGTTGGGGGTTTAGGGCTTTAGGGGCTTTAGGGGTTCAGGGCTTCAGGGCTTTGGGCATTTCGGGCTTAAACCCTCTGAACCCTGAGCCGCTTCTGTGAGGACCCACACATTCTCTCTGAGTCACAACTAGGGTTTAGGGTTTAGCGTTTAGGGTTCAGGGTTTAGGGTTTAGGTAGGCTGTGCCTTACGAATACAAACAAGCCTTACAGAAGACTGTAGCGTAGCTTGAATGAGCTGAGGGCTGTGCAAGACAGTATAATGCATTTGGGACTTAGGATGGCGCGGAGAAAGACTGCTTTTTTCCTGGTGGAGATTTGACGACTTCGTCGAGGGTCATTTCTATTTGTCAAGGGACCACATCGCTCGGGAGGCTAGCGACAGACGCTGAGCTCGCAAAGTGCTCATCTTAAGGCCAAACGGAGGGCATTGCTGATTCAAAGTTAAGGCCAACGGCTGCTACAGCCGCTGTTGCAACTATCATGATACTACTACTGCTACTACCACGATGTCCGCAAAGACTCAGAAGTACCAGTGTTCGCAAGTTCTTCGATGAGGGACCGTTCCCAAATCTGGTTGACCCCCAGCCCCTCTGAGGAAGTGCGTCGAGGAGCCGCAGGCAGCAGGGGGGCGAGTGTGGCCTTAGCCCGTGAGCGAAAGTGAGGACTTCTGGGCTTCCAATCTTATGAGGGCTTGGTACGGGGAATTTCGACTGGACACGGGCATGACCGAACACACCTGAAAGAACTCGATATAAAATGTCCCCCTACTGCGTATCGATTTATGTCGACCCTTCCTATGCCTAGAAATTTAATAGAGCTTCGAAGACGATTTCTCCGGAAACTGGGGCTTTCAAAGATGTGATGCAGCTTATACATGTCTTCAGCTCTTTGATTGACATTACCAGCTGTTGCAAGACGTACAGGTCTTGCCAGCCTTGAACACATTGGCACCAGACATGGCCCTAGATCCGTCCCATACCCGAAACACACTCAAGCCTTGCATAAGCCCTGAAGGCAATGCCCTCAACATAAAGCCTTTAAGCCCGAAACACAACAGCAGAAAAGCTAACGAAAAATTCCCAAACCCTGCAACCCGAAAGACCTCCACCCTGAGGCAAAAGCCTAGATCCATCAGAAACCTTCTATCCCCAGTGACGGAACAAAAAAGGCTCGGCTTTCTTGCGGCTCGTAAACTGTAGTTCTATAGTTTACCTTTCCTTCGAATTGGAATCTGTATATTATACTATACTTTTCTATATCACATTATATTCAAGTAAATATATATGTATATACACATATTTATTTATATATTTTTATATTATATGTACCTGGGGCCCGCGCCTGCTCGGGCACCTGGAGGTCGCCCTTGGTTGGTGCCTGCAAGACGGCTTTGGGCCTTCGGTGGGACTTAGGGTTTAGGGTTTTAGGGGTTTTGGGGTTTAGGGCTTAGGGTTTTGGGGTTTAGGGTTTGCCGTAGAGTGGCGCATTAGCGAGTATATCTTGCGACAGTGTAATTTCGAGTGCGTCGTAATATGACGATTGGCCGTTGGATCCTGATTGTGGATGGCTCTTTCTTTTAATTCTCCCACCCTACGCCGTCTAAGACGGCCAAGCCACCCAAACCTATTCCATTTAAGGCTTAGCACCTAAACCTTGTTGATGTCGCAGGCAGGGCAAGAACAGGGCAGGGAAGCAGGGCAGGGCAGGACAGAGCAGAAGGGCAGCAACAGGTGCGAGAAGCGCGCCGGGTCGAGGGGCAGGATGTAGGATTAGGGTTCAAGCGGACAAACTGTCCGGTTTGGGTCCAGACTGAGCGTTGTGTTGGGTGCCTCCGGTTTCGGGAGACTGCTGCAGCAATAGGCCCTGCATGCTGAAAATTGCAGAAGGGGGACTTAGTGCTTGGGATTTAGGGCTTGGGGTGGTCTACACATGCCTGGGGTCGGGGGTTACAAGCCTTGAGGTTTTGGAGCTTAGAGTTGAGGTTGGGGGTTTGAGGCTTGTGGTGCCGGCAGATTGCTGATGGCTGTACTATGACATATGGATGCACCGGCATTTCTGCCCGTGGCGTTTTCCCGCTCAGACCGGGGACAATACCTCATTCTACGTGACCCCGAAGCCAATACACAATAATCGTATCCGTACACAGAAACCCTAAACCCAAACCCTTTATTAAACCCGAAACCCTCAGCCCTAAACCCTAAACCCTGAACCTTGAGCCCGCCTTCTGCGTGTCAGCTTTCTTCTTGCTGATCGTCTCGTGGTCCTCAGCATTCGTCAAGCGCAACAGTTTCTGCATTTGTACTAGTATTGGTACTGGCTTTGGACATTCATTAGTACTACTATTGGTATAGACTTTGGTATTGGTATGAGTATTACTAGTGGTATCGTTTTTTTGCTACTGGTGTTGGTAGTAACATCGTATAAGCATTAGCGATACTATTAAGAACACTATTCGTCCTCGTATTTCTATGGTGGAAGCTCTCGATCTCCAAAGCCTTCAGGCCGAAAACCCTAGGAATTAGGGTTTAGGGGTATAGGGGTTTAGGGGTTTAGGGTTAAGCTCTAGGGATTTATAGGGTTTTGGGGTGTAGGGGTTTAGGCTTTTAGGGTTTAGGGTTAAGCTTGAGGGTTTAGGGCTTAGGGTGTAGGAGTTTAGAATTTAGAGTTTTGGGATTAGGGTTGGGGCTTCAGGGCCCTAGGTTTGGGGCTTTCGGGACGTTGTGCTTTGGACTTCCTGGCCATGAGGCTTCTGCTTTGGGAGTCCAGAGTTGAGGGATAAGGCTTGCGGGTATATGGAATTGAGATTTTAGGGTTTTGGGGTTTAGGGGTTTAGGGTTTAGGGTTTAGGGTTTAGGGGTTTAGGGTTTAGGGTTTAGGCGTTTAGGGGTTTAGGGTTTAGGGTTTAGAGATAAGGTTTACGGGTACATGGAATCGGGATTTCTCTAAATTAGGGTCCTTTCTAGGATACGGGATCCTTTTTGTAAGGGTGCCGTGCTAGTTTGAGGGCCCCTCATTTAGAGAACTACCCATATGGAATTGGGATTAAGTGTCTCCGTTTATGTTTTGATTTACAGGTTTACAGCTTAGGGTTTGGGGCTGAGGGTATATAAGGCTTAGGGCTGGAGCTTCGGAGTTAGTTGCTATGTTAAATGCTACGACTACTATAACCACTATACTACTATGTTACTATGCGGCTGTACGGTGGTTGCCCGCCAATCCTTCCCGGCCGACATCGACCCACCTTTACTACAACGAGGGACGATACCGCCACTAGAACCCGCCTTCGACTACACCTCCTTCGTCTATTAGGGCAATTCTTTAAATTGGTCCCATTTTAGGTTCCCAACATAGTACCGCACAGTCATTAAAAAGAACCCCGGAAAGGACCCTAATTTCGAGAAGTACCCTTTAAGTTACTAGTACAGCTCCGCCTGCGAAAAGCAGGAGGATGAGGAGGAAGAGGAGGAGGGTGGCTCCTCACCTTTGAAAACCAACCACATCTATACACACCCAAAAAAATCCCGAAAAGACTTCAAACATCGCGCCAGACATGTTCTAAACCCCAGGCTCAAAACGAAAAAAGAAAAAATCCGAGGGCACCCTAAACCCTAAACCCTGAACCTCCCTGGGGCCACGGCATCCGGTTTGCCCACCTTTGCCACCACCGGCTCCGGCTTGTCCTGGGCCAAAATTTGTTGAGGAGTTAGGGTTTCGGGTTCAGGGCTTAGGGCTACTTGAAGGGGCAGGGGACTTAGTAAGTAGGTTATAAGCAGAGTTGTAAGTGCCCTAAATGGAGTTACCCTAATTATAACCCTACTTATAACCAACTTACGGGGTTTAGGGTTTAGGGCTGGCCAAAATGCCTTGAGTACCGAGTAGCTTCCGTGTCGGGACTCCGTGCATCTGCGCATTGTGGATGCAAAATAAACGGAAAAACAAAACTATCAAGCCCTGCAAAACTAGGGTTGATGGACAAAATCCTGCATGACCCTAAGGACCCTAAACTATGAGAATTATGGTATATTCCTTATAATGGGTAATGCAGGATTTTGTCCATCAACCGTAGGGATTAGGTTTTAGAGTCCTATAAGGTTTCTGTCAGACAAGGTTCCTTGAGGGGCTTCCTAAAGAGTTGCTATAAGCGGTTTTGTTACGGTTCCTTTTCGCGTTCCTTTAAGAGTTGCGTTTAGAGCTGCTATATAGGGGTTGCTACATGGGCGACTGTAAGGTTTAGGCGGTTTAGGGTTTAGGAAACCATGAATTAAGTCTTCGCACGTCATGACTTACGGAATTTCGAGGGTTCCGGGACACGGCCTCGCAACAAATGATTAAACAGCTAGGATTTGGGGGGCTGGAGGGGTTTCTGTAAGAGCTACGATAAGGGTTGGGGTTTAAGGTGACATGACTTTAGGTTTAAGAGGTATGTAGATGATATACGAACCGAGGAACAAGTAAGCATACACATAATGTCAGAAATAAAGGTAACAGTATATTGCAAAGAAGACATAATCGTAATCGTCATGATACAACACATATTTGGCACTTAACCCTTTCGGTTAAGTCCAGAAACCTTAGCCACTCTAAACCCTAAACCGCAGGCCCAGGCCCAAACCCTAAACTTACCCTAAACCCAAACCCCTAGATCCAAAATACAAAACCCTAACCCCAGTCCCCCAGCCCTAATCCTTGCTCCGGTCCTCCACTTGCTTGTCATGTGCGTCTGCCTGTCGCGCTGCCTGGCGTCTGGGGCTTCTGGCCTAGACCTGAAGTGGAGTACTTGGAGGTTCATGGGTAGTCACAAGAGGTGTTATACGTCCCCTAATATGGGATAGAAGTATAGTTACCCTACTTATAACCCTACTTATAACTACCCATGAACCTCCAAGTGCGGCTTTACCCAGAGAGCCCAATTCCCTTAAATAAGGAATATACCTTCCTCAAATCATGTCTTTACGCGCCGTAAAAAATTTAGCGCCCTAATCCCCAACTACAAAGTATAGTAGAAGCCAGAAAGTTGGAACATGAGTATCCCCATGCCCATAAGCTAAAGTATAAGGAATCCTAGCACTAATCCTCCTAAACCCATGTTCCAACTTTCTGGGTTCTACTATAATGGCTGGGACCTCTGGCTACATGGAGAGCCCTCCTAGGAACCCTTAGAAAAATAGAGAGCCCTCCTAGGAACCCTTAGAAATTACCCTTATAAGAAGCCCTGAGAGGAACCCATATCGGGTATGGTATATATTACTACGGCTGATGGACAAAATCCTGCATTACCCATTATAAGGAATATACCATAATTCCCATAGTTTAGGGTCCTTAGGGTCATGCATAGTATCCGCATAATAAAACCCAATATATACACTCACCAATATTCGAAAGGAGGCCTATCTACACTCACCGGAACGGTAGTATGAACCCTACTTCATATTCTAGTTGTTAAGACCTGAAGTGGGGTGCTCATGTAGGGGCCTTTACAGTTGGAGTAGTGCTTCGGGGCTACATTGTGCTATCCTGATATATATGAGCTATAAGGGAGAACTTTTACTAACTATTCCGCCTCTGAACGACATCTTTACATATAGAAACTTCATAGGAGCTATCAGAATACCTTTTTAAGAAACCTGTAAAAAAAACTAATCTAGTTATTGATTAAGACCTGAACCTCCACGGAACGATTCTCAGAATTGCTAGAGAAATAGATCTGGTGCTCGTCCTTTCTCTTCGCTACTCACTTGTTCCTCACATCTCCAGAACAAGCAACAGATTCGTTTGTTGCCAAAATCAACATCTATGACTCCAAACTCTATATTAGGGTCTCCCAGGCTCCGTTGAACGAGGGAGAAGCCATTGCGAATCCAAGTCCATATCAGGAGATCCACACCCAAAGGGAACCTACCTTCTGAACATGTGGGGACACTCACAGGTTCCTGGCACTTATTGGAAGTACAGGTAGAGAAAACTATACTTACCGTGCTTACAACCCCCACTTACTAAATCACCTGATCCTTACAGCAGGTATGTTGAAGAATCTCCACAAGTTTAAAGTTCAGGATAAAGCGTTAAACGTGATGATACCCCCAAACCCTTCGTTCTCAGCCCTGCACCCTCAACCGCACGTCCTAAACACCAAATAAATCCTACACTGGAAACCCCAAAACCCCAAACCGAACCCAGAACCCGATACCAAAGTAAAACTAAACCTGCAAACACATCTAGAACCATCATTGTAGCCCTCATAGTAACCCTAAACCCTAAACCCTAAACCCCTACACCCCTACACCCCTAAACCCCTAAACCCCTAAACCCCTAAACCCCTGGCCTTGGCCGGCGCAGTGGCAACCGCCTGCGTGTCGGCCGGCGCCTTTCATCAATGGGATCCACAAGGGCTCTGTAAGGGGCTCCAGAAGGATTTTATAAGGGCTCCATCAGGACTCTATAAGGGATGCTGCGGGACTCGACAACACCGGAATTAAAACTGTATTAAGGGTTTCTTCTAGGGTTTAGAAGTCTGTATTAAGGGTTCGCCTAGGGTTTTTAGGGTTTGGGTTTAGGGTTTAGGGTTTAGGGTTTAGGGTTTAGGGCTTAGGGCTTAGGGTTTAGGGTTTAGGGTTTAGGGTATAGAACGTTGAATCTCGCAAGTCGTCAGGCTTCAAGGCTCTTATAGGGTGCTCATGGGGCGGGGGCGGGAGTGTTCCGGCTTGCAGTTCTCTGGCTACGAGGAGTTTTATAACGGTTTAGGGTTTGGGGTAGAGGGTTTAGGGTTTAGGGTAGAAGGTCTAGGCTTTTGGGGGCACAGATACCGGACACTTCACCAGGAAGTATTCCTCAAACTATCGTGGGGTTCTTTGAGAAGGGATCTTGAATTGACTCTTGATCAATATTGATTAAAGTCTATGGGCGAGTACTGGGGTTTAGACTTTAGGGTATCGTGTGCTTTAGAGTTCCTTTGAAGGTTACTAAAGGGGCTACTTTAAGTTTTAGGGCTTAGGGTGTTTGATGGTTTGGACTTCAAGCCTTTGACGCTAAGTGTGATAGAGGGGTATTATTTCATAGACAACGGCTTTTGCGCTCCAGCATCCCATAGCTATAGGAGGGACATTGAGGGGCCATAAGGGAATACGAGTACTACTTGTTCCAGACCCGTGGTGAGCCCCGGCAACACTGCGGCCAGGCAGAAGAAGTTGCATCTCGGAAACGAATATCAATGAGAAAACAACATTGCCACATCACCGACACTTTTGAAGCGAAGGCGGTTGTATCACTTTCGTCTTTGGCACTGCATTGCTCTTCGCCTTCTTTGCTAAACCCTAAACCCTAAACCCTAAACCCGAAGATCTCATCAGTCTCAGAGGCTTCAGAGCACATCTTCAGCCCTTGCCATTCAGGGTTCCGGGTTCAACTCGTGAAGTCCCCCGAGTTTCAGGCTTCGCGTTGCTTCTGAAGAGGCGAGGAAGTCCTAGTTGTCCAGTATCCTAGGCGAATCAAGGGTTAACCTTATGGAGTTGTATAGGGACTATAGTGCCCCAAAAGGTTAAAGGTTACCTACTCTACTACTAGGAAGTTGTTGATACTGCTCTTTGCATCCTCAACTTGGAGGTTCATGAGTAGTTATAAGTGGGGTTATAAGTCCCCTAATATGGGCTAGAAGTGTACTTACCCTACTTATAAGTACCCATGAACCCCCATGCTGCTCTTTGCATCCTCAAGTGAGAGCTGCACGAGGAGAGTGAGGGTCCTTGGGTGCATCGGACTCCAGGGTATCCTTTACTCCCTGGTTCTTAGTACTTGAAGGGGCAGGGGACTTAGTAAGGGGTCCTACAGGGCTCCTTGAAGGGATCTATAGGCTTCCTCAAAGGGATCTATGAGGTTTAGGGTTTAGGGTCTACTTGAAGGGGCAGGGGACTTAGTAAGTACGTTATAAGTGGAGTTGCAAGTGCCCTAAATGGAGTTACCCTAATTATAACCTTACTTCTAACCGACTTACTAAGTCCCCGGCCCCTTCAAGTGGGGAATGGGCTCTATCATAAGGATCCATTCCCCCACTCCCTACTAAGAACCTAGGAGTTTAGGGTTCGCCGGTGTCGACGGCCCCTCTGGGACACTTAAGCGACTGATGTTACAAGGACAGCTTGAGGATCAAAACCTAAACTCTGAAGAATAAGCCTCAAACACCCTACACCCTGAGCCCGAAACCCGAAACCCACAAACCATACAATACGGTTTAGGGTTTAGGGTTTAGGGTTTAGAATCCCTTCAAAGAACTCTTACACTACCGCTTGAAGCCACCGAGGACCTGCCTGCTCCCAGCCATCGGCAGGCTGTGCCCGCTCATTCCTGGAGTGTCGGAGCATGGGGGACTTAAGGCCTTAAGGTTTCTTTTAGGGGTTAGGGTTTAGGGTCTAGGAACCCCAGAAAGTTGGAACATGGACTTCATGACGATAATCATGTTCCAACTTTCTGGCATCTGCTGTAGCTGTAGGGTGTTTGCTTGCTTACCCTCATTGTTAACATTGAATCTGAGCAGAAGGGCATGGAGGACTCTGTCCGCTGAAAAGAGGCGTGTGTATTAAACCTTCAAGGAAACCTTCAAAAGAGGCCCCATCCGAATGACACAGGCCCATAAACCCTGAACCCCAAATCCCTAAACACTAAACTTCACCATGCAACCTTTTAAAGTTGAAGCAACCTTTCTCGTGGCTTTGGGTCTAAAGGTTTGGTCCATGCTGAAGTACGCACCTGGGTTTGCAGTCCGGGTCGCAGGGTTGAGGGTTTAGGGTTTGTAGTTTAGGGTTTGGGGTTTACGGTTTCGGGTTCTGGGGTGAAGGTAAGAGGTTAGGTTTACAGTACTACTACGTATTCCGACCCCGCTCTCTCTATCTGTCTATACATAAACAGATAGATAGACAGACAGATAGACAGATAGACAGATAGATAGATAGATGTCCTAATATACATACATTGACATGTACTTATATGTGCAAGTAAGTATTTGTTTTATAGAGTTATAAGTACCCTGTCCCCAATTAGAATCCCGTTTAGGGTACTTACAACTCTACTTACTACCTGCTTACTAAGTCCCCCGACCCTCCAAGTACCAGAAACTATAAGCCAAAAAACACAAAGCAAAATGTGCCAAAGAGCCGTAAGCCGTAGGGACCCTACGCATGACAACCCCCCCTAAACCCTAAACCTAAACCATGCAGCAGGGCGAGGGACACGAAGTCGAGCAAGTTCTTCGCGGTCCGCTGGGCCGTGAAGTCCTACAAAAAACTCCGTCGGCAACAAGGTATCAGAGGATATATGTAATACAAGTATCAGATACAATACGTAAAATATGGAACAATAAAACCGAATAATGTAGTATGTTTGAAGGATGAGAACACTTGGGTTTAGGGATGTGGTGAGGGGTTTCGATTGAGGTTTACGGAGCGCGAAGTTTTCAAACATGCTAATTCCGAGCCCGGAGTTCTCTGCAAGCGATACAAACCACGAGGACCTGAATTCTTAGTAAGGTTGAGGTCTAGAGCAATACTATTCCTTAGGGCTCCTAATTGTACTAGTGGGTTCAATATACCACAAATCTGCTGCGGGCACCTGTGCTTCTTCCCTGGCAAGTCGTCCCAACACGGGCAATCGGGTACATCAGCAGGCCACGCCGCCGCATCCTCGGCTTGCCATTGCCCGTCCCAGTTGCCCTCCTTCGAGGAATCCGGCTTTCGGAGCACCACGCATGGCCAAGGCCACTGCAGCTACGGCCTCTTCGCGTGCTTCAGCCAGCAGCTTGCCACGGATGCGCCCTACCGTGGAACTCGAGCCCGACACTTGGCGACGCTTGCTCCGAATGCACTTCTCTGCCAGCTGAATCTGTGCGATCACAAGAGCAGCTGCCACTCGCTGGTCTTGATCATCGCCTTCAATAGTTGCAATCAAGACGCTTGCACACATCCATACACTCGGCAACCGCTTCATATCCGCAAGTCCTTCATGAAGCCAGTTCTGCAGCATGCCTAAGCCCTAAACCCTTAACTTAATCCCTAAACACCTCAACCCGAAACTCCTACAGCCCTAAGCCCTGAGCCCCTAAACCGATCCTCCGCTGCATCCAGCTTGACCTGCGGCTTGGCTTTTGATGCACTGCGCCGGGGAAAAAAAAGGACATCGCAAGGCCTTAGGGTTTAGGGTTTAGGGTTTAGGGTTTAGGGTCTGTGTCAAGGGCCGGATCTCTCTCTCTCGAAAGGCCTTGGGTGTAGGGGTTTAAGGTCGGGGGAATCAGGTGGGTGTGAAGGCTTATGGTGGGGTCGGAGTCGGAATGACTTGAAATCATGGCCCCTTGACAATATACCCCAAAACCCGATCCTGCTTCTTCACACCCCTGTATTGCAGAACCCCTACAGCAACCCTTTAAGGAAGAACCCTACTCTAGCTGTTAAGGCTTCTTATATGTTATCCCCTAAACCCCTAAACTTTGCCCTAAATCCCTAAATCCTAAACCCAGACACGGGAGCAGACCCCGGGTCGAGTTGAGAGTTGCGGATCCGGAGCAGGTTCGGGGGTTTACTGGGCTTTTAAGTAACCAGGGAGAAAAAGTATACACTCTTATTTCATAATGGTTCCTTTAAGAAAAAGTATGAAAGTACGGTACACCAAAGCCCAGTTTAGCGTTGCGGGTGCTGGGGTTTGGGATTTAGGGTTTCGGGTTCTAGGGTTTCGTCAGGGATCTAGGCGTTACGGGTTTCAGGGTTTTAGAGTTTGGGGTACGGGGGCGTACAATCTCAATGGAAACGAGAAACTTCTTCGGGACTTCTTCCTTCGACTGCAAGAATCATACATACTACTTGGAGGTTCACGGGTAGTTATAAGTACGGTTATAAGTAGGGTGACTATACTTCTAACCCATATCAGGGGACATATAACCCCAATTATAACTACCCATGAACCTCCAAGTAGCATCGCCATGGACGTTAGGGTTTTGCAGTTTAGGGATTCGGGTTTAGGGATGTTTAGGGTATAGACACTACGAAATGCAAGTCCTCGAAGGCGTCAGAGTTGGCAGCGTGGAACCTGGACTGCTGCAGAAGCAGGCGTGGGTCCCAAGTGTCGAAATCTAGAAACGAGGATCCTCCAAACGATCTCTTTGGCACAACTGTCGCTGTCGTAGTAGGGCTTACCCTAAACCCTAAACCCTAAACCCTAAGCCTTACAATTCAGGCCATCCTGATGCCTACGGCTCCAAGCTCAGGCTTTCTGGCTTCAGTGTCCCGAAATGCGAGAACCCTACTTGAAGGGGCAGGGGACTTAGTAAGGGTTCCTAAAGGGCTCCTTAAAGGGATCTATAGGCTTCCTCAAAGGGATCTATGGAGTTTAGGGTTGAGGGTCTACTTGAAGGGGCAGGGGACTTAGTAAGTTGGCTAGAAGTGGGGGTTATAATTAGGGTAACTCCACTTAGGGCACTTATAACTCTACTTATAGCCTACTTACTAAGTCCCCTGCCCCTTCAAGTAAACTCCCGAACCTGAGACCTCCAGCCCAACGCCGCAGGCCCTACGCCTTGGGCTCTGGACCCGCGGAAACCTGAAACCATACTCCTTCAAGGACGAGCCTTGAAGGAGAGTAAGACTTCTCATAATATAGGGGCCTCAATAATTAGAATAGGGTTTTGGGGCCCGTTACACTTTAACTCTAACAAGGAACCCCCCAAAATAGAAAAAGGTAATTATCTAGGCCCCTTTCTTAAACCCAAAGAGACCTGCAGCCCCACCAAACCCCAAACCCCCAAAACCTGGCCTGGAACCCCAAGAATCCCTGAACCCTAAACCCTAAACTCTAAACCCTAAACCCTAAACCCCAAACCCCAAACCCTAAACTACGAGCCTTGAACCCCCACCACACAAAGCCTCCCGAACCACAGAAGCTGGAGCTCAAGATCAGTCCCTCACTTCGGGGGGCTTCATGGGTAGTTATACTGGGCTTTTAAGTAACCAGGGAGAAAAAAGTATAAACGTTTATTTCATAATGGTTCCTTGAAGAAAAAAGTATTAAAGGATGGTACTCCAAAGCCCAGTATAAGTAGGGGTTATAAGTATAGGGTAACTATAGTTAAGGTATAGCGCATATTCGCGGTGACTTATAACCACTTATAGCTACCCATGACCATGAACCTCCAAGTACTTCGGGTACAGCCTCACTAGGGGTACTTTAGGGTTCAGGGTTTAGGGGCCTTTATGATAAACATCATGTTATTAGGGCCTTCAAATTAAGGTTTGCTACTCAGAACCCCTCATGCAAGCTTTGGAACGCAGGGTTTCCGCGCGGGCCGGGCGCTCAAAAGGGAGCCATGGTGCTTGATGGGGGCAACCCAAAGTTCCTTCTCCGGGACTCTCGATATGGGAGTATCCGAAAATAGGGGACACTAATATGGTATCCTAAATAGTAGAATCCTTATTTTTTGAGGACCCCAAAATAAGGTACCCCTAATTTCGGAAACTCCGATATGAAACCCTGACCCGTCTAACGGCTTACAACACCCCTTTAAACCCCTTGCAACCCACTTAAGACTCCTACAACCCACCCGCATAAACCCCTGACTCATGAAAGCCCACCCGGTGATTATCCCCATTCTTCTGCCAAAGCAGCCTGACTGTCGGGAAGGAGTGGATGCCTTGCGCCTGTCACAAAGCTGTGATTTAAGGGGTCCTTCAACAAGCGTCCTACGATGGAGCAAACAGATTCCGGGTTTAACAGGGACCCTAAGAACCCCGATATTATCCGATTATGGATCAGACAGGAGACCCGAACGTAGAAGCGCAAAGTTTTGATGTTGTACTGAGACATCGTTCTAATTATTGAGGCCTCTATACTAGAATAGGGAGACTAGGTCACGAAGCTGGCAGTGACTTAGACAACTCAAACTGTTGGGCCTGCTGCCGGGCTTGACACTGAACCCTTTAAAGTACTTTTTACTAGAACCCTAAATCCTGCAAACACTAAACCCTAAACTCTGCAAACCCGTACCCTGCAAACCCTGAACCCTAAACCCTGCAAGCCCTAAACCCTGAACCCCAAACTCTAAACTAAACCCTTAACACTACAACCTAAACCCTAACTTATGGTATGCTTCAAAGGGGGCCCAATATAGGGGCCTCAATAACTAGAATAGGGTTTTGGGGGGCCCATTATACTATCAGTATAATAAGGAACACCAAAATAGTAAGCCCTTATAGTTCCCCTTGTAGACCCCTTCAAAGGAACCCTCGGAACCCTACAGGTTATTAGAAGGCCCTTATAGCCCTTATAGCAACCCCTATAGGTGCCTTTAAAGGAACCCTTTTAAAGAGCCCTTATAGATCCCTTATAGTATGCTTTAAATAAGGCCCCAAAAAAGCACCTAAGCAAAAATAAGCATAGGGATATCCCATATAAATCCCCATATAATGAAGCCCAATATGGTAGAGATATCCCTATGAAATGCTTATGCTTCTGTGCTTTTTGGGGGCCCTGACCCTAAACCCTAAACCTTAAAAAATAAACTCCTAAACCCTAAACCTGAAACCCTAAACTCCTAAACCCTAAACCCTAATAGCCTAAACCCTAAACCCTAAACCCAAGAAAGAATCGCTCCGAGCCTGGCACTCGCCGTAGTCCTTGCCCGGCTCCCAGCGGCTCCCGAAGCACTCCTTCTTCTCCCACCTTCAGGGTTTAAGGGTTCCTTTAAGAGTTCCTTTAAGGGTTCCTTTAAGGGTTCCTCTAAGGGTTCCTTTAAGGGTTCCTCTAAGGATTCTATAAGGATTACTATAAGGGTACTATATAAGGCACCCCTTCTTCTCCCACCTGAACCACCTTGCGTTTCTTCTCTTTTTTTAGGGTTTAGGGTTTTGGGGTTTAGGGTTTAGGGTTTTTGGGTTTAGGGTTTAGGGCACTCCTTTTTCTCCCACCTGAACCACTTGGGAGCTTCCGACAATTAGGAGTACCTTACTTTGGGGTCCTAATCATAAGGATGATACTATTTAGAGTACTATATCAGGGTCCCCTCTTTTCGTAAACTCCCAGGATTCAAGTTTCGAGTTTAGGGTTCGAGGTCTGGTCCTGAGGACGTATAGGGTTCTATATCAGGGTTCGGCAGGCTCTACAACGACTTGTAGGGTGCTGTGGTATGACTGACAGGCTGCAGGGTGTTGCTTGTCGGTTCTAAATCCGTTCCTGCCTCTGACCCCAATACCTGAAACCGAAACCTCGAAAATTATGAAAAGTCTCCCTGGCAAATTGTAACCCGTAAGGTAAGGTAGATCCTTGATTCGTAACAAGCCTCCTCTCTCTCCCCCTCTCTCTCTCTCTCTCTCTCACTCTCTCACTCTCTCACTCTCTCACGGCCTTGATATTTGATCCCTGATCTAAGCCTTGTTGAAGCAAAGCGGCGCAACCTAATCCTGGGTTCACAGTGGCTGTTGGGATTTAAGACTCAGGGTCCTAAACCCTAATCCTACACCCCTAACTGTACGTTCGGTGCCGGGCCGCTGCACGAGATCGCTGTTGGCACTTGGGTGATCCTCCTTCCACATGCGCTGCGCATTCTTCCAGACCTCAGGGGATGGCTGTTGGATTTTAAGGCTCCTTTAACCTACCTTTGGTTAGTAGGGAATGGAAGAATGGTAGTCATAGTAGTTATAATTGTACCCCATTCCTCCATTCCCTACTAACCAAAGGTAAGTTAAGGCTTCAGCAAGAGGTTCTACAAGGGTTGTGAGCTTTGGGCTTAGCTGAAGGCGAAAACGCTTGTCGGTTTTGTCGTTGAGGGTCTAGGAATTCGGGCTCAGGGCCTTTAGGCTTTGGGGTAAAAGGCTTAGAATTTAAGGCCTCTGGAAGAATAGGGTCTAGATTTTAGAGCTTAGGTCCCCAGAGACTCCAATATCCCTTAATTAAGGAATATACCTTAAATCATATTAGGGATCCTACTGTAATTTAAGGTATATTCCTTCATTGAGGGATATTGGAGTCTCTGGGTCTTTGAGAGTGTAGCGGCTTCGGGTTAGGGTTGCTAGGGTGAACCCTCGACCCTGCAATGAGCTTGACGCTCTTTCAATGACAAGTCGCAGGCACCCTGAAATCTATGGTAAGGTCTCGTGCTTGGCTGATACTGCCCTTCTGGAGGCTATTAGCTGTGGATCGAGGGTCCTCGTCAAGAGCTTGTGCCAGAGAAGATTTGCAGGAAGGGCAGGAGGGGACATGTAGGGTTCAAGGTCGACGGCTTTAGGGTTGAGAGCTCAAATCTTGGGGCTAGTTCAAGGTTTATGGGGGAGTTTCTGAAAATAGGGGACCCTAATATAGTACCCTAAATAGTTGGATCCTCATTATAAGGAGCCCAAATAAGGTACCCCTAATTTTCGGAAACTCCCATGGGTTCTGAACCTCGAAGCCTGCAGCCATGAACCGAGACGAAGCTAAACATCTGGGTGCTTGTCAAAACTATGGTCCCTTTTTGGGTCCCTAATATAGCACGGCACCTATTATTTAGGGTACCCCAAAAAGGACCATGATCTTGACAACTACCCATCTAAAAAGCACTGCACGAGGGGCGGGGTCCAGGTGCTGGCAGTGGACGCAGTCCTGGCTTCAGCTTGATTTGGGCACAGCGCGCCAGGTTGAACGGCACGATTAGGAGGTTCACCGCATTCTGCTTTACGCCGTATTTTTAGGGTTGCAGCGATGACTACTAATACTTGTACTAATGCTAAAATTAATACTACTACCAGTACTTCTACTAGTACTAATACTACTAGTACTCATACTAGTACCAATACAAGCACTAATACTTGTGCTTGTATTCGTACTAGTACTGGCACTAGTATTAGTACGGCGACGACGACGACGACTATCATTACTGTCATTATTGTCGTCGTATTTTTGCCACAAATGGCTACGGTGTCCGGAGACTTTATGGCTTTAGGGTGTGAGGATTTTAAGGTTCAGGAGCTTGTGGTTTAGAGGTCAGGGCACAGGGCTTACGTCGCAATAATCAGTAGCGATAAGCATGACAGTATTGACAGTAACAACCATACTGATACTATGAACATATAGAAATAACTCAGTTTAATCAACGATGCAACCTTTTCGATATTGTCTTTTGTCTCGACACGAAGCCCTGTAGCTCCGACCTCACAGAAACAACAACTCCCCTAGCCCGAGCACAAAAGGGTCTGAGAGAGAGAGAGAAAGAGAGAAAGATAGATGGATGTCTTTTGATTTCTGAATATGCATACAGCTAATAAGAAACATGTATGTATGTATGTATGTATACATATATATATATATGCACGCACACATACCTATGGATGTGTATGTGTGTGTATATATATATGTATGGTAAGCCCAAGAACAGTATTAGTATTTGCTCAGACCCCGGTATTGTGGCAATACCCCCTTGCATCCCGGTCCGTGGAGTAATAATCCACCACTTTGCCACCTGCCGCACGGGCTGGGTCTTCTTTCTGGGTGGAGTCAGCGGCCCTCCTTGCTGATCACTCGGGTCTCGCAGGGTTTAGGGCTGAAGGCTTAGAGTTCAGAGCTTCGGGTTTAGGGTTTAGAGCTTAGGGTTTAAACGTTTAGGGTTTAGAGTTTAGGGTTTAGAATTTAGGGTTTAGAGTTGGGGCAGCATGAAGGGCCAACAATGCAACAGTTGCCGCGTTGGATTCCACAGCCTATCAAGAAATAACTGAAACTGAACACCTTCCTGCACACCCGACAATGCTGCATTTGGAGCCAAAGTGGTATCAAAGTACACCCATGACCTTCAAGTGTGCGGCAGTCGTTCCCACGCCAGCCATCTCTGCACTCCCCCGCGACCCCTTGCCCCGCATGATCTTCTTGTCGCTTCTCTCTCTCGCTCTCTCCCATGTCCTGACCCTGAGCCCTAAACCCCTAACCACCCAAACCCAACCCTAAACCGGCCTGCATTGACTCTCTTCTTCAATGACTCGGTCCAAAACAGCTCAACCTTTCGAAGATAGACCAAACATCAAACAACCCCAAAAGTTCAAAGCTCTCCCATTGGCTTTCTAAGTTGAACCCCAACCCAAAACCCTAAACCCTAAGCCGAAAGCGAGTGGGCCTCCGAAATGTGGCGCTGGCGCCATGTACTGCCCCTCGCCCCAAGAGGCACTCAGCCCTGCATCCTTCAGCCAGGGTTTCTAAAAAAGTTCCTCCAAGGAAGGGCCCAATAAGGATACTTTTGGGTTTCGGGTTTAAGGGCTTGGAGTTAGGGCTAAAGTCCAGGCGGTAGGGGTTTCTGCGCCCAACTGTGCAGATCCTCGATAGCTGCAGGGTTTTTTGTGAAGGTTCAGGACTTCAATTTCTGGCCATCACTCGTAGGATACTGATTCTAGGGGACCTTCTAAACGACATGCCAGGAGGTTACCCGGTTGTTATGAAGGACAAAGGTACCGGAAGGTACCCTGGGTTTATTCTTCGCGTGAGTGCACTTCCTGGCCGACCCTCAAAGACTCAAAGCCATGAGATGTATTACCTCAGAAGGTCTAATGAATTCTTAGAGAATTCTGGCAAAAGTTTTTGATAAAAGTAAAAAAACTATGGGGCTTTGGAGGATGAGGGAGATTGGCAAGAATCGCAGCACTCCTACAGGTCCTACCGCACAGGAACGAACAGCATGACCTGTAGTACTCGTCGTGCACGCAGCAGTAGCAGTAGCAGTAGCAGGAGCAGCTGAAAAATCTCGTGCCACCCAGGACCTTAATTAAGCCCTAAACCCAAAACCCCATGCACATTTCCTCCTGCTCAGGGGTGAGGCCAAAGGCTGCTGCCCTGGGCTGAACATGCGGCTTCAGATTTAGATTTCGGTTACGATTTGGTGTTTGGGGCTTAGGACCCGGGGGTTCAAGGTTCAAGGACTTGAAGTTCTTGGATTTAGGCCTTCACTTCTCAAAGACGCCCTGCCACATCTCATGCATCTCATGAACATCTCCAGGAAGACCTGTGCGATAAACCAGACAGCCGATTTTCTGCGACAAAGAAAGCCGAAAGTTCTAGAGCCCCGGTTTCCCAAACCTTATCAACACCGTAAGCCCGAACCCTGAACCCATCCGGTGCGCTTCAGACCGCGTATGAACCCCTAGAACCTCCAATAACCCAAAGCTAAACGAAAACCCATGAACCCCAGACCCTTAAGCCCTGAACCCTGAACCTTGAATACCTAAAACCGTAGATTCAAACACCCTCCACTCCCAGAGGCCCGAGAACCATGAAGGAGCCTTGTAGCAACCCGTACAGAAACCCCGAATAGTAACCTTTATAGTAACCCTTCAAAGAATCTTTTAAAAGCACCTTCAGGTGTATTAGAGGAACCCTTATGGGACCCCTAAAAAGTGCACCTTGAAAGGAGCTCTGAATGGAACCCTCAAACAACCCGCCTAAACCCTAAGACCTAAACGAAGCCTACACCCTAAACCCTAAAGCAACCCCTTTTTCAGCCGAGGCGCTTCTTGTCCCAGGCCTGGGGATCGGCACGGCTCTCGATGAAGTCTAGGAGCCTCGGCTGTGGGGTTTCGGGCTTAGGGTTTTACAGGGAGCCTTTAAAGGGTTAGGTTTTAGGGTTTAGGGCTTTATAGGGCTCGGGTGCGCTTTTGGGGTATACAAAGGTTAGGGTTTTAGGTTTTAGGGTTTGAGGCTTAGGGTGCGGGATTCTAGAAAGGTTCTGCTTGGACGTTATCAGGGTTCCAAAGCAGGATGCTATTCGAACTTTTGAAAGGGGCTTGTACGGGTTTTAGCAGGATTCGAATAAGGGTTCTCCGAGGATTCTGGACCAACGAACCATCCTGGTTGTATCTTTTGAGGTGATGGCGAGGAGTACATGGTGTACAAGGCGGCCAAACAGCACCGGATCGAGAACACGTACTCCTCCGCGGGAGCGAAAGGAGGCACGCGTCTCTGCATTGCAAGTCTTCTGGACTTTGCTTTACGGCTCTCGCGAAGATCTGCTGTTGAGACCCCCTAAACTAAACCCTAAGACCTAAAACCCTCAACCGTAAAACCCCTATAACACCCTGAACCCTAAACCCTAAAACCCTAAGCCACCCAGGAGAACTTTCTCAACCCATCAAAAGCCGCCCAACCGAAAAAGAGTCTTGATGCATCACCACTACTATCATAATCAACATCTTCATCATCATACTTCTACTAGTGATAGTACTAGTAGTAGTGGTAGTAGTAGTACTACTACTACTACTGCTACCTACTACTACTGCCACTACGACAACGACTACCATAGTGTGCTCTTCTAGGGTCTGTGAAGGCCGGAAACCGATCTTTGTCGCTGTGCTCCAAGATCTCCTCGCCGAACTGATCCTGGTGGACGAAGGGCTTCAAAAGGTTGCTTTTTGGAGGTTTAGGATTTTAGCTTTGGGGTTTAGGGTTCAAGGTTTTGGGTTTCAGGGTTTAGGGTTCAGGGTTAGGGTTTAGGGTGATCCTGGTTGCGTGAGGCGTTGAAGGGTGCCTGTTAAGGGCCGCCTCTAAAGATGCTATAAGGTCTCTTTAGGGTTTGAGGTGTAGAGCTTAAGGCTCTTTGGGTAGCGGTTGGGTTCTGTGAGGGTGTTGATAAGGGTCGCACAGGGGTTTCCATAAAGGTTTTTGCAAGCGGTTAATGTAAAAACCTGATTAAGAAACCCTGGGCCTATAACCCCAAAATAGCAGGATTCATATAAGGGGCCCTAATAAAGGCCCAAGGTCCCTTAATCAGGTTCCTACATTAGGGTGCAAGGCTTGGAGCATTGGCTTGTTCAGGGCTTGGTGTGTTTAGGGCTTGGGGTTTTGCACTTTTGGGTGTTTACGGCTCCAGATCAACCCAAAAAAGCCACTTGGCTTCTTGCCTCAACCCTGAGCCCTAAACCCTAACGCCTCTAAACCCTGAGCCGCAAACTCTAAACTCAAATCCGAAACCCTAGAAGGGCTGAGGACTCGGGATCAGAGAAGCATAATGTAGGGGCCTTAAGGGTTAGAATAGGGTTCCTTTAAAGGGGTCTATAAGGGCTACTATAAGGGATCTATAAGGGCACTATAACGCAGGGGCCTTAACAATTAGAATAGGGTCTTGGCTCCTTTGTGGTATAGTTATAATGAGGAACCCTCAGGAAGAATAGTGGTATTTATTTAAGCTTCTTTGGCAGTATTATCCCGCACTTACTAAAGGTCCTTATGCCTGAGAGCCCAGAAACTTGATTTGCGAGGATGGTGGTTTCTTCTACTCTTAGCGGTACCTTACTTGGGAGTACGCATAGTGAGGACTCTGTTTCTTTAGTGAATGGGCCTTCTGAAGGTCTCATCTCCTCGTGTTCACGTGGCTTTAGGGGCACATGTTCCAGCATTGGTCATGTCAGCAAAGGCAAAGGTGCAAGTCATGGCACCGCTATAATTACTGTCCTTACTGCTACACTTGCTGCCATTACAAGTACCATCGCCACTCGGATAAATTTGGCGGACACCATGAAACACCAAAGAAACCAACGAGAGACCACAAAAGCCACAGAAGCCTCGAAGTCGAACCCATGTAGGGTTTAGGGTTGAGGGTTTCGGCCTTTGGGAGGAGACTGGTGAAATCGCAACATATAAGTTCATCAACCTATAAACAGCGAGGTAGCAGGAAATGCCTTCTTCCCGTAGTAATATTTGATGGTCGGGAAGGACTCGATGCCCTCTTTCTGGCAATCTTCATAGTCCTGCGGCATTGGGGATAAGAGCTGCTAATGCCCGTCCTCATGGCTTTAGGCTCAGGGTTTGGGACTTTCTCTGCCTGCGGTTGATGCCAACTCCTGGAACAAATTTTGATTGGAAATGGGCTTCCATGTAAGGCCGAGTTTAATATAGGGGCCTTAAAGGTTTTGGAGCCCATTATACTATACCTATAGTAAGGAACCACCAAAGTATTACAGGTAATTTTCAAGGCCCTTATATTACATCTACCTCTCCGGAGTGGTGGTGTTTTCCGGAACTCGGTGCTGGCCATGGCCTTGGATGCTAGTAATGATGTACAACACACTCTCCAGTGTTGCTCAGAGGAAAGGGATGTGGGTGATCCACTGGCGACCCTATAAGCCCTAAAACCTGTAAGTTTGCCAGCCTATAAGTCCTAAAGCCGATCAGCTCCAAACACCAAAGGCGGCTCCTTCCCCTTCTTCCAGTCGGCCCCATAGCACTCCTCAGCACGATGCGGAACGAAACTGAAAGCTTCTTCCCTAAGTTGGATCCAGGGTTTGGGGCTTGCGGTTTGGGGTTTCGAGAGTAAGGTTTGGGGGCTGAGGGGCTTGGGGGGGGGTTCGAGTTTTGGGTTTAAGGTTTCGGGTTTTAGGTTTTGGGTAAAAGAAACTATGACCTGCTTTAGAGACCCGTACTGAGAGATCATGATTTCTGTAAGAGTTCTATAGGGTCTAGGATTTAGGGTTCCTTTGGGGGTTCTGTAGGGTTTAGGGTTTGGGGTCTACTGGGAGGGTCATGCGTGGTTAGAGGTGGGGGTTATATGTAGGGGAACTACAGTTATAACGCGCATTAGGGGACCACTTACTACTACCCATGAACCTACAAGCAGATCGGCTTTTGGTATGGGTTCTCGTGTCATGCTTCTGGGTGGTTTAAAACCCCGAATTCCTATTCAATCCTTATTCAGGCTCCTACATATCAGTGGTTGTCCAAATTATGGTCCCTTTTTGGGTCCCTAATATAATACGGCACCTATTATTTAGGGTACCCAAAAAGGGACCCCCATTTTGACAACTACCCATATCCATCCTGTGTTTCTGCAAGAGCCGTCGCCAAAATAGTAGCCAAAGCAGCGTAGGACTCGAGCGTCCAGCATCTATCGCAGTAACACCCGCCCTTTGCCAAAACCAACTCGTGCCCGCACCCTTTCAGATTACTATAGTGAACTTGGACCCTAGCAAAATATCAATTTTAGCTGCTTCTTAGGGATGATAATCACTAAAGAATAAAAACTATTTGTAAGTACCCCTAAGATTGCCTCGCTCCTCAACAGTCGCTACGCCTTTCTTGATCTCCTCGACCTCAACGCTCGAAGCTGAGCCCCCTGCATCCTTAAATGCGGAAGCCCCAAAACCTCAACCCCCACAAGCACAACCGTCAGCCCTAAACCTAACAAACCCTCAGCTTCTTCAAGGTTCGAATACCGGACCTATGATATGTCCGGAAAAAGCCATCCAATCCCTGAGCAAGGTCGAAGATTTCTAGCAACGCTTAGGGGGTCTAACAGGGTAGACAAACCTCCCTCAACAATATGGGATTCCCGCAAGAAGGACGCCGAAACGAACAGATACTGAGCTCTATACGAACTTTTCGAAGGTGCTGAAGACCACTGAAAGACCCTGAAAAGGAGAGCACCCTTAATCTAATGCCCCCGGCTGTTGCGATATCTGAAATCCCATCGAAACGCTGCAAAGGAACCTTCTGCTGCCACTTGAGCTTGACAGAGTGGCCCGCTGCCTGCAACAGCAGCGGCTTACGGTTTCAAGGTGTCAGGGCGGTGCAGGTACAATAGGGGCCTTAACAATTAGAATAGGGTTTTGGGCCCCCTTATACTATATTATAACAAGGAACCCCCAAAATAGTATAGGCAAGTATTCAGGCCCCTATATTACCGTGTTTGGGTTTAGCGGACCCAGGACTTCGAGCCACGGCCGCAGTTGCTGTCATCGTTGACGTCGTTTGGTCGTCGTCCCCCATCGCGGCTGTCCCTGCCGCCGTCGTCGTCGAGATGTCGCAAAACCAGCAGAAGCAGCTGGCACGGATAGATGTTATAGGAGCCATCACTCATAGTCATAAAGACGCGAGCACCATTTGCAGGATGCCACCAATGGTGCTATCAACACTTCCCTTCGTTGGCAGTACTACTGCATTCGCCACGATGGCATGACAACGGTTGCAGCTGTAGCTCCAGCCAGGCGGCTGGGCTGCCGCCCCGACCCCCCTTTTTGCTGCTTGTTTGCTTTGCCTATTTTTGGCTTTGCATTTCACTGATGCCTGCTGCTGTTGCTGCGGTTGTTGTTGTGGTGTATATGCTCATGCTGCTTGTGTTTCTATGCTGGTGCATCTGCTTCCTGTCCAAAACTCGAGCTTCGGTCACTTCTGTCCGGCTTGTATGCTTGAACTGCCGTGTTCGCTCGATTTTGCCCATGTTTCTGCTGCTTGTGGTGCTTGCATTTTGTTTCTGCCGTTGAGAGCATCCATGGCCCAAGCAGGATGACGTCCATGGTCTAATCCGTTCTGCGGTTCCGAACATCAATGGCCCAAGCCTGATGACGCCGGCCTAGTGTAGCGGCCTTGAGAATAAAGTAGGGCTTTGGGGGTCCTTAATATAATGTATTTAAGCCTATCAAGGCCCCTACATTAGATCCACAACGCCTTTTTAAAACTTCGGCTTTCATTCGTGGCTTAGGACTTCGAGCTCAAGGCCAAAACCCAAACCCGAAACCACTAGGATCTGATTTGGGTTCAGGCCTCCGGGCGTTAGGATCCAAGCACCCCCAAAAACAGCCCCTGAAGGCATTGATAGAATCGGAGAAAAGGGTTTGTGTTCAAGCAAGACACGTTCGAGAAGCAAATGAAGCAAGCAACAGCACCTGCAAACACAAGCTCAATGCTTAGCTAACAAGAGAAACCGCGACCACACAGATAATGACGACGATGCGGCTGGACAACGAAGACACCTAAGTAGCGCTGCTCATATAAACAATCGCTCTTAATGCAGCTGCTGAGACTGAGAAGTCTGCAAACAGGAATGCCCATCATGAAAACATCGTCGTCGTCAGTTAGCGCTTAGGGTGTAACAGTGTAGGGTGTATCACCACCAATCCAATCGGCCAAGCATCAACGGAGCAGCCGCACTAGCAGCAATATCGTGAGCTCCACCCCATCAGCACCATCGTCACCATCATGTTCTTGAGGATCCGCACGGTTACCATCGCCATCACCATCACCCCCATAATCACGATAACGAAACGATCATGCTCACCATCATCATCACAACCGCCTCATTCAAGATCACCAACAAGAGACAACATCCAGGCAGCCACCAAGGGCCATGAATCAGCCGTCCTTAGCAAAAACCCCAACTTCTTCTGGCCTCCCAGTCTTTTTGGGCGCCTTTCCACACAGGATCCAGGTTCTGGCTGTGTGGGCAATCCTGAAAGAAGCGGTTTAGGGGTTTAGGGTTTAGGGGTTTAGGGGTTTAGGGTGCTTGTGAAGTTCTATTTTAAGGACCCTGCTGCTTTCGAAAATTCATTCAGTGACCCTAGAAACAGTACAGACTGTGAGCTAATAACGATAAGAACAAGACATACCATTGCCATTCAGATTGAAGTGATACTCAAAGTACTTGTGGTCCGAATTGTGCTTTGCACCGTCGAACCTCTAACCCTAAACCTGATACCCTAAATCCTAGACCCTAAACTAAACCCTAGCCCTAAACCCCAAACCCCACATAATTAAACCCCTAAAAAACACTTTGCTCAAGTTCTGATCACTTCAAGCTTAGCCACAGAACTCCGATTGGAAAAGCCTCCCCCAAAAAAGAAGACTCCAAGATGTCTTTCGCCGTGCTGTGACCCCTAAACTCCAAGATCAAACCAACCCTAAACCCCAGACCCACCATACACGCTAACCCTAAACCCTGATTCAACCCTAAACCGTAAACCCTAAACCCTAAACCCTAAATTTGCCCTAAGTCTTGAACCCAATAAGCCCCAAAAGCCGCATCAGAATCAGAACCGGGCCGCCTTGGCATAGTAGTCAACTACTCTTTGGACCTCCCGTGGGGCTTTGGGGTTTAAGGTTTAAGGGCTTCGGGTTTAGGGGTTTAGGGTTTAGGGCAAAGGGTTTAGGGTGAAGGGTTCGGGGTTTACGGTGAAGGGTTGCGTGGGGCTTGGGGTTCAGTTTACGGATTTAGGGGTTTACCTTAACCCCCCAAAACCTACTTTTTTGTCGGGTCCCTATAAATCCCATATTAGGGTTTATAATAAGAACCCACAAAAAAGTAGGTTTTGGAGGGTTAGGGTAGGGTCTCA
This sequence comes from Symbiodinium sp. clade A Y106, assembly GCA_003297005.1. Classification (NCBI taxonomy): domain Eukaryota; class Dinophyceae; order Suessiales; family Symbiodiniaceae; genus Symbiodinium; species Symbiodinium sp. clade A. The sequence continues at coordinate 52,700 of BGNK01003087.1, read as the reverse complement.
GGAGGGAAGAAGCCTTCCGCCTTCCCGTCTTAGGCGATGCGGGGTCTGACACCCTAAACCCTAAACCCTAAACATACAAGTAATGCACGAAGAACTGGTCAAGGATATATAGTTCCTTGCAGAAGTGCTATGCGATTTCGCAGCTGTTGAGAACTCTTTGCAAACGGGCCTTTGTCAGGACCGTAACACAGGGAAATAGGGTTTGGGGGATATGAATTACAGTTTATTGCGGACTATACGGGCTACAAGGGGATGCTACTGCCAATTTGTCTGACCCCTAAACGCTAAACCCTGAACCCTAACCCCTTCACTGGCCCTAACAGATCCCGACACCTCCGAGCCTAGAAACCAGACACCAAGACCAAAACCCTACACCGTACAATCAAAGCCTCTTTATGGGTTTGGGTTTTGGGTTTATGGTGCCTCCTTATTCCTGACAACCGTAAACCGCCAAAACCCGAGAAGACAAGAAATAGAAAATGCACGCATTCGTTTCTCAACACGAACCTTGCAGGTCACCCTTAACTCAAAAGCATACTCCTCTACACTCTACATCACAAACCCACACCGAAACACGACAAAGACCCCAAAAACCCTTTGGCTGTAAACAAACCTAAACCCCTACTACCCCAATAAGCCACAGAAACAGAAGCTTAAACTTTCCGATTCCTACTAAACTATAAAGAACCCAAAAGTTTAAAGGTTAGATATCGGGGATCTAAGAACCCCGACGAAGCCTTTGAGCTGACGTAGGAGCCCACAAAGCGCCCCCAAACATAGCTTGTGTTTAACATACGAAGATAGGGGACGCTAATATAGTACCCTAAATAGTAGGATCCTTATTGTAAAGGACCCCAAAATAAGGTACCCCTAATTTTCGGATACTCCCATATGGGTGTATACTCAGGCATAGCGAGACTACAGAACCCCAAGGAATAGTAGCGGCAACTACTCACCCTTCCAGTAGCCCTTTCACGGAGCCCTTAAAGGAACCCTTGAGAGGAAGACACCCTAAACATCCCTAAACCCTAAACCTTAAACCCTAAACTCCTAAACCCTAAACCCTAAACCCTAAACCTTAAACCCTAAACTCCTAACCCCTAAACCCTAAACTCGTTTAAAGAACCCTAACTGTTGAGTCCTTACTGCAAGGCCTCGTCCTTCAGCTTCTTCGCCGCAAGCACCGGTGCCGACGTGTTTGGATCGAACTCAGCCGGGGCCTCACGCAGGCGTAGAGCTGGTTTAGTTAGAGCTTTGTTTGAGATTTCAGATCCTGTATGTACTTCTTCGGCTTGGCCAAACTAGCTGTCAAGACAAAGATGGGGCCCGATGTCTACAAGGCGCTCAATGTTAAGAATCATGGTCCTCAACCCTAACCTTAGCCCCTACACCCGAGAACCTTAGGCTTAAACCTTAAACCCCTGACAGCACTTCACAGGGCCGCAGACTTCAGGGGTTAGGATCGGAGTCCCTGGACCCCCAACCTTACGGGGCTCAAACATGTCGTACGACGGGAATCGCTCTTGCAATTTGCTTGCAGCACTAGATTTGCAGCTCAGCGTTTCGTCGTGATGGTCGTGATGGTCGTGATTGGAAGACGCATGCAGAACTAGATCCATATGTCTATATAGCGATACCTTGAGAGAGAGAGAGATGTGTACATAAATACATAGTACCTATGCATACATACATACATACATGGATATATTCTATGGTGCTACACTTACATATACATATATATGCTGCATATGTATACATATATATATATATATGCACTTGTACTTCGCAAGCTTATACTGGTCACAAGAAGAGGACGGACGAGCTGGGGCATCAGAAGCAGAAGGTGGACGACTGGCGGCATGTCAACATCTGGAATCTCACCTTTAGGGTTTAGGGTTCAGAGGCACACCGGTCCATCCACGCACACATCCAGAGTCAAAATCCTCCTTCCGAAGCCGAGGCACCACCCCGTGGCCAGGAAAATGACTGCCAAGCCAACTGGCCAGATTCTCTCCTGCCTGCAGGGACGATACAGAAGCATGCTTGAACCACCTCGCATCCTTCCGACGAACTGCTGATTCGCGTTTCTGTGCTCATGGTGGCTACCTTGCTGTTCACGATCATGCCTGCATCGAACATCGACAATGTTCTTACCACGACTTGTGTTTGTTGGTGCTACTGCCAGTGTTCTTGCGGCTTTCATTTATGATAGCAACGTGCGCTGCACCTGTCGGATGCTGCTGGGGACCAGCAGAAAGGATGTGGGATCCTCAGAAGCCACACCACGACAGATCAGATTCGCCCACCTGGTCCTAGTTCCATAGTCTTCGATCATCTTCTTGTGTAAATGTATGTATATGTTTTCATGTGTGTATATATATATACAGATGCATGACCACATATCTAGATGTATGTGTATATATATATGTGCATGTATGCATCTATGCATGTATATATGTATGTATGTATGTATGTATGCATGTATATATATGCATGTACACATACGTACGTACATTCCTTACATACAGTTTCGCATTCTGTGTACGGACGTCTATATATTTATATGAATTTATATGTATGTGCTTGTACATATATACACATATGTGTGTGTGTGCGCGTGTACACATCTGCACATACATGTATCTATACCTAGGTCTATACATTTCTTTGTTTTCTGGCTACAGAAACAACTTGTGTAAGCGGCCTTGAAGGAGAATATAAGCAACAGGAGTGGTTTCATCAAGCGGTACCCGCTGCTGCTACTGCTACGACTGCTATGTCGGCTACGGCTACGAGTGCTACGGCTACGACTGCTGCGACTGCTGCGACTGCTGCTGCTCTCCTACTACTTCTACTGCAAGGACTAGTACCACTGCTGCTACCACAACGCACTTCCCTGATCTACTGGTTGCCACGCTAGAAACTGTAGTACAACCACACCAGGATTGGTGGTCGTGCTATTTTTCGGCTTGGTTGCTGCTGCCGCAGCTGGCATTGCTCTCACTTTCAAAAATAACTGCTAGTGTTGTCATTCCTCTTGGTCTTACTCATCTATGTCATGGGTTCCTGCTACGCTTGCTACTCCTTTCATTAGTAATGTCGCTATCCGTCCAAGAAGCGTGGCTGCTGGGCTGCTCAATCAGCTGCAAACCTTGACGTCTTCTTAGGGTTTAGGGTTTAGGGTCCCACTACCACCACCACCACGACTACTACGTACTACTGCTGCCGCTGCTACGGCTACGACGACAACTACTACTACCACTAATGCTGCTACCACTGGTTGTGCTACAGGTAGTGGTAGCCGCAGTAGAAGCGGTAGGAGGAAGTGTTGGAAGGAGTAACGGCAGAAGCTAGCCTTTTGTTCTGCTTCTTCTCATCAGGATTAACTCAGTCGTAGACAGCTGAGTAATCGTAGCGAAGCCCCAGAGCCTACATCGAAAAGGAATCAAGAACAAAACATTGCTTGAATCGAAGGAAATCTTCTGAAACCCTAAACCCTAAACCCTAAATGCAAGTCGAGCCCTCATGGGCTTCCTGGCTCCAAGCTTTAGGCTCCAAGGCCAGGGGCTTAAGATTTGGAGCTTCGGATTCCTGCAGAGGAACTCTTAAAGGAACGACGGGTCCTTAAAGGAACGCTTAGAAGAACTATAATCGCGTACCGAGGGTTCTATAACGGGGTCCCCCTTCTTCAAGGGTCCTTGAAGGAGCGCTTAGAAGAACTATAAAAAGGGTACACAGAGGGTTCTATAATGGGGTCCCCCTTCGAGGGTCCTTAAAGGAAGCCTTATGGGTAGTTCTCTAAATTGGGGTCCCGTTTTAGGGTCCTTTTACAAGGGCGCCGTACTATTTTGGGGGCCCTGAAAAGGGACCCGAATTTAGCGAACTGCCCATATGCAGAACTGAATCTCACATCAGCCGAGTCCATGCGAGGCGTAAACCCCAAACCCTGAACCCGAAACCCTAGAAACCGAAACCCTAAACCCTGAACCCGAAACCCTAGAAACATAAACCCCTAAACCCCCAAACCCTAAACCCTAAAGCCCCTATAACCCCCAGGTCGCTTCGGATTCAGGGACGAAGGGTTGGGCATGTCAACATCTTTGGTTCAGAGAAAAGAGGTACAGGTATAGACTTGGAGGTTCATGGGTACCCAGAGAGCCCAATACCCCTTGATAAAGGAATATGGCGAAAATCATAATATGAAGCCCTATATAATTGAAGCCATATTCCTTAATTAAGTGGTATTGGGCTCTCTGGGTGGGTTATAGGGGTTCCTTTAAGGGTCCCGGGATCTATAGAGATTTAGGGTTTAGGGTTTAGGGTAGTTATAGGTGGCACTATGAGTCCCCTAATATGGGAATTAAGTATAGTTACCCTGCTTATAACTACCCATGAACCTCCAAGTAGACTTAGGCTGTTGGAGCAAGGTTCAAATCGCAGGGTGGCGGCGAGGTTTAGGATTCGGATTGAGTTGAGATGCTGTGGGGAACCGGACTTGTTTGGCGTGCAGATCTCCCGTAGTCCCTCTTCCGAAGAAGCCCTACACCCTAAACCCCGAAACCCTAAACCCTAAACCCTAAATTGAAGTGTTCATCAAGCTTGAGATTTCCGAAAGACTCCCACATCTCACATAACATAGGGGCCTTAATGATTAGGATAGGGTTCCTTTAAAGGGTTCTGAAAAAGGGTCCTATCAAGGTTACTATAAGTAAGGTCTACTATAAGGGTTTAGTACAGGGGCCTTAGTAAGTAGAACAGGGTCTTGGGGGTATATTATACTATAGTTACAATAAGGAACCCCCACAAGAGTATAGTTAATTATTTAGGCCCCTATAGTAAGAAAGACCCTGTGGTTTTGAAAACATGGGGGGAAGCCCCTCCAAGCCCTGGAAACCTTGTATGATCATAGGGACCCTTAGGGGGGTAGGGGGGAGGGGGGGAGGGGACTATACTTCCTTAAATAGGCCTTATGAAGTCCTTATTATGGGCCTTACAGCCCCCTACCCCCCCCCTCCCCCTACCCCTCTACGGGTCCCCATGATATGAGGGAGCCTATGGGCACTCTGACGATGCAGTTCATTGCTGACAAGCCGCTGTGCCGGAGTAGCCCGCCCTCAGAGATTGAAGAAGAAACCCTAAACCCAAAACCCTAAGCCTAAACCCTAAGCCCTAAACCCTAAACCCTACACCGTAAGGTTTCCGGATTTCGGGCTGGGTGGTAGTGTTGGTATCAGCCCAATCCGCACGCCCTGACCCCCAAAGCCAAAGTTCTATAATCCCCAAAGCCTAGAGGGTAGTTCTCTAAACTCGGGTCCCTTTTTGGGATCCTTGTTATAGGGGTGCCTTATTGTACAGGGAACCCAAAAGGGGTCCCCCCAAAAGCCCCAAGATCCAAATTTCCCTGGCCCTAAAGGCCGACCATCCATGCAACGGCAGATCTGCTATCGACCTGCCACGACTCCAAGCCTTTCTGACGATTGCGGACCCGTCAAAAAAAGACTCCTGACAGCCCCAAGACTTCACCGATATGAAAAGAAAAGAAACGCAATCATCGAAAATTATCTCTACTCAGGAAGACACCCTTGCAACAATGCTCCAAGCCTACCCATAAGCCCTAAACCCTGAAGAAGAAATGCTCAGCAAGCCTTGCACGCCCTTACAAACGTCTAAGCTATCCAGCACCCCAGACCCCGGACCCTGAACTTAAATGATGCTGCTTGCCCTTTCTCACAAATCCCAAGAACCCTAAGTAAACCCGAAACGCCGTACCCTAAACCTCTGAACCGAAGCCCCATAGCCCTAAACCCTAATTAAACCCCGCTAAACCCGAAACCCCGGTAAACCCCCCTTAGCCCTAAACCCTTAAACACTAAACCCTGAGCCTCTGAACCGAAGTCGCCCATCTCCAGCCACTCCTTCTGCCGAGACGCGTGCACCATGGCCTCTGCTTTTGCCTGACCGCGGAAGTTTCAGAACAACCCTAAACCAAAAACACCCAGAGCTTTGGGCCCTAAACTCTCAAGCCTAGACTAAACACCCTAACAAACGATCCCACACCCTAAACCCGAGAACCAACATGCTGATATCCCAAGTAGAGAGGCAGGAGAGGATTAGGTTTCAGCGCTTGATTTAGGCTGGACGGTTACGGCCTTAATAATTACCTATACCTAAACCCTAAACCCTAAGCACACATTCTGGGCTTTGTAGGCTCAAAATTCGCTCCAAAACACTCAGCACGAACGCCGCATGGCGCCGGGTTTGGGTCTGCCCCAGATGCGGCGAGGATGCGGGATTCGGGATTTTGGGGGGTTCCTTACTATACTTATCGTAGAAACCCCATTCTAATTATTAAGGCCCCTACATCATAGTACTCTTCTAGTAGCCCTTATAGTAACCCTTATAGACCCCTTTAAAGGAACCCTATTCGAATTATTAAGGCCCCTAGGTCTGGATCAGTATGTGTGCATACATATGGAGGGGAGTGGAGTGGAGTGCAACGGCGGAGCGGAGGGGAGCGGAGTCGAGGGGGGGAGCTGGCGAGCGAGAGAGAGGAGGGGATTTAAATGTACCTCACAAACCAGGAAAGCCCGACCCCGAAAGCTAACTACGTCGGGGCTTAGGGCTTGAGATTGTTCTTGATGCTTCTCGGGGTGTCGGGGGTGAGTTGAGTACTGCTTGAGGGTGCAGGGCTCGTGCTTTGAACAGTCTACGAGTTCTAAACCCCCGAAAACCTAGACCCCAACAGCCTCACCGAACGTGTGCGCTTGCTAGATCAAACCATGCAGCCCCAAGACCCTTAAAGCCCTGAATCCAAAAGCCAGCCATCAACCCTAAACCATTAGCCCGCAAATCTCAAACTCCTGAACCCCTAAGCCCTCAACCCCGAAACCCCCAAACCCTAACCCCTGAACTCAAATCTTGAAGTTGAAGCCTCTCTTTCCGGGTCTGAGAATTAACAGGTAAGAGTATCCCCAGTTGTCGTCCGTTTAGAACCTTGTTCTAATACTCCCAGAGACTCCGATGTCCCTGCATTTAGGAATATACCTTAAATCATATTCGGGATCCCTAATATGATTCAAGGTCTATTCCTTAATTAACGGATATTGGAGTCTCTGGGTATCCTAAACCCTAAACCCTATAGATCCCTTATGGATCCCTTAAGGGAACCCTAGGTATTCCTTATTTCAACCCTGTTCTAATACTCTTAAGGCCCCTCTGCTGCACCCATCCCGGCCTCCTCGCCTCCGCACCGCTCGCCGCTTGCCGAGGCCGAGAGACGTGGATGCTAGGCTACGGCTTTTGGGCCCCAAAAATGCAGAGAAGTGTTGAGGAGTTTAGGGTTTTCTGGTTTTTAGGGTGTTGGGCTGAGGGGTTAGAGGTTTAGGGGTTTAGGCGTTTGGGAGTTTACAATGTTACAGGTTTTCGGGTTTGGGGTGTTGGGGCTCAGGGCTTAGGGCTTAAATTTCTTGGTGTGCTTCGGGCGTTTATATATACAAGGTCTTATCAGGCTTCATACTCAGCATTGGCGAAGCTTCAAGGTTCATCCGGGGTTTACAGAGGTGTAGAGCGCTTAAACCCTAATCAAACCCTAAGCCCCAAACCCTAAACCATACTGCTGATGGACAAAATCCTGCATTACCCATTAGAAGGAATATACCACAATTCCCATAGTTTAGGGTCCTTAGGGTCATGCAGGATTTTGTCCATCAGCCGTATCAGTGTTTAGAGCATTGGGTTGACGGCTTAGGGTCTCCGATACGCGTTTCGCCTTAGGCGATTGAAGGCCCTTGTTGGGGGTTTGTCTAGTTGCTCTAGGTGGTGGGTGTAGACTTGTTGGAGCTTTAGATGGGGCATGACATGGGGAGTCCAATTGAGGGGCTGTAGGGTGGTAGGACCTTTAAGACCATCGCTGACGGCCTAACAGCAACTACTTGTTGAATCGCCAGCGCTTAGGGCCTAAATACTAAAGTTTGGGCTTTTCGGCTTAGGGTTTGGGGTTTAGAACCCTCTTCCAAAAACCCTAAAACCAAACCCCCCCAACATCGTGAACCCCCGATTGCACCTACGATTTCTGAGGAGGCAGGCTTTCCAACGACACCACCAGCCACGCCCTGACAAGTTTTAGGGCTCAGGGTTTAGGGTTTAGGGATTAGGGATTAGGGTTTGGGGTTTTGTTGCAAATTGCCTGGGGGTATCTTGGACCTTGGCTTGGGGGGCTTAGGGGTGTTGGGGGTCTTTGGGGAAGGTGGTGCTTTGGGTTTGAAGGGTTTAAGACTCAGCTGTGGAGGTCTTGGCGGGCTTTTACTTGAGGACTTTTTGGGGGGGCTGAAGCGCTTGTGCCGGTGGTGCACTACTCTTGCTTTGGGCATCTGTTCATCAACCCCCGTAGTTTGAAAGCCCAGCAACGCAAAGCTCAGAGCGCAAACCCTCAAAGCCCAACGCCCTAACTAGAGGTCATGAGCACCGATGTCCTTTTGAATGTGTATACCAGCTGCAGGACTCGATGCCCTAGAAGTTCAGAACCCCATTCCCAAAACCAACATCCCAAACCCAAAACAAGACTCCACGATTCCAAGATGGCAACACTTAGAGGTTCATGGGTAGTTATAAGTTGGGTTGTAAGTAGGGTAACTATACTTATAACCCATATTAGGGGACTTATAACCCCACTTATAACTACCCATGAACCTCCAAGTAATGGCAATCCCGTGCTCTCACAATGTCCTTTCTAAGACCTGGCAACCCTGAAATCCAAAACCCTAAAATTCTCAACCTAAACCCTAAACCCTAAATCCTAAATCCTCAACCCTAAACCCTAAATCCTCAACCCTAAACCCTAAATCCTAAATCCTCAACCCTAAACCCTAAATCCTCAACCCTACACCGTGGGTACCGTACTCCACAACACAAGGCAAAGATCAAGTTATCAGAATTTTGGGGTTCCTTCACGGGCTCTATAGGGTTTAGGGTTTAGGGAATTGAAAGTAAGTTACCATAATAAGGAAACCCCCATTATTTAGTAAAAATCCCCTAGTATGGTGACATAAACTAAGCTCCCCAACCTTAGAACCCTGAACCCTAAACCCTAAACCCCTAAACCCCTAAACCCTAAACCCCTGAACCCCTGAACCCTGAACCCTAAACCCTAAACCCTCCATTGTCCCTTGAAGCAAAACTCCATGCCCGAACCTCAACCGGATTTAAAGTTCGGGGCTTCGGGCTTAGGGTTCCTTTAAAGGGAACTATAAGGATTCCTTTGAGGGTTCCTATAAGGGATCTATAGGGGCTTAGGGTTTAGGGTTTAGGGCTTTGGGGTTTGGGCTTTAAGCTTTCAAGGCGGGATTTGGGGTTTTCGGTTTGAGGGCTTTGGGTGTCAGGTCCTTGCAGCAGCTACCACAAGGGTCTAGTGTATAGGTAGGTAGACATAGCTCGGCAGCATTTCGTTGTCAAAGTTGCTGCAAAGGTTTGGGGTTCAAGGTTGAGGGCCAACAATAACATCAACTCCACAAGAACGTGCAAATCTGGTGCAGAAGTTTCTGGCCTTGTTGAAGCCAAGCTGGAGGTATAAGTCTAAACCTTAAAGCCCCGAACCCGAAAACCCCAAAGCAAGGCTCCCTAAACCTGACATATACTACAAACCTGTACCAAAAAAACGACCATGCAAACCCTGCGCCCTGCAGGCTGAAAGACCCCAAAAACCTTTGCAAAACCCGAAACACAAACTACCTGTATAAATGCGAAAACCCACCCCTCCCTCCAACTCCGCGCGCCAGCGCGCTGCGCGCTGGGGCAGTGGCACAGCGCCTAGGCGATTCAAGGCAGCCCTAGTAGTGCTCGCGCCAGTGCTAGTGCTTAGTAGTAAAAGCAGCACCACTACCGGGAGCAACTAAACTCAATAGACTCATCATGATCAGGAGATAGTAGCCAGAGTCACTATCACAGTGCGGGAACGGACTTGCCGAAAGAGCGCGGCTGCTCCTGGCGGAAGTATGGCGGCCCGTCCATGCGTTTCGAGGTGACACCAATAAGCTTGAAGCGATTGTATGTTTGTGTTCTGCTTCCGGCAACCACAAAAAGGCGAGTAGTTTCATCTTCAAGAGACATCTACAATGTCGGGCCACCTCTGTTGTGGCTTTATGCTGGGAAGCCCCGGTAAACAAACGCGTTTGGCGCCAACGCTGTTTGTGGGTGAATGGTCTTTACAAATGCAACCACTGAAAGCTACGGCAGTGCTGGCTGGGTTTAGCGCACAAGGCTGTTTCCATTCGAACAGCAAATGCTTCGGAGAATCAGGATCAACCCTAGAGTCCTAGAGCCCTGAACCCCCAAATCCTAAACCAAAATACAGGGGCCTCAATCATCAGAATAGGGTTTTGGGCTCCCTGATAGTATAACTAGTATAACCTAAACAAAAACCATAAGGAATACTAATTATTGGAATAATTTAGGCTCCAACATTACTCGCTAACCCTTAAACTGAACCTTAAACTGTTTCTTTTGACTCGGCTCCCACAAGTTAGCATTGGCTGGCAGCTTCATGACATGAAATTTGCTTTCTACCCCATCACCACCATACTACTTTTCCCAGCCACCCGGTGTGATTCGTAACCTGTTTCTGCTTTTATCGTGCATACATCACCTACTTGTCGAGTATCTCGGGGAACTAAACGTTAACCTTTGGGTGTATATTGAGATCATATAGGGATCATGGTACCCCAAGAAGGTTAAACATTGCCTAGATTAGAATCACAACCCTAGACATGACATACTAAAACCCCAAAGTATCACCCTACCTCCAGGCAGTTCGCACCCTTCGTAAGGTTTAAGGTTTAAGGGTTTTTGGGGTTCACTTGGCTGATAAGCTGATTGCACTCCTCCTCCATAGCGGCATCGGCCTTGGCACGTTTCTTGGCTTTGCTTCGAGAGAGTCTCCAGCTTCTGAATGAAGTTGGCCACATTCTCTGCAAGCGAAGGGCCAGCCCCGGGTAGTTTTCTCCTTCTTGTTAGGTAGCTTTGGTCTTCGACGTTCTCGGCTTGCGTGGCGACTTGACCTTGTCCTGCTTTTGGGGTGTGTCCAAGAGAAGTCTGGTTCCTCCGGCTGCGGCTTGGCTTCCGGCTCAGCACTCGTGTCACAGGACAGAGACTCCGCCACAAGCAGTTCACTGAGGATTCGCGGCTTCAAATCCTGCGCCCTCTTCGTGAGTTCCTCAGCTCTCTTCAGGAAGGCCGCCTTACTTTCACCCTCCAGTTTCGTGACTTGCTCCGGGATGTCTTGCTTGGCTTTATTGCAAAAGGCTTCCCAGAGTCGCAGGATCGTTTGGGCACCTGGCGTCAAAGCTTGAGCGCGGCCCTCCCGCGCCACCTGGTCCGCCTGCTTGATCACAAACTCGAGTGGGCCCAGCATGTCTTTGGAGGTTTCCGGGGCAGCTGCGGTGGGGGCTTCCGGAAAGTATGCGAGGCCCGGCTCTGCCTGCTACTTGCACTTCTTGCCGGAGGATGGCGGCGTTCGAGCGGCGCCCGGAGACATGGCCTGCCAATTGAGTTCTGCCTCGGCCTCAGTAGATTCAAAAGTTTGTCGGATGTTGCCACCACCGACCGCTGCTTGAGATGTAGGTGGTTCAGGTGTGCAGCCGTGAGATACTTCGTGAGCAGGACAACCTTCTTGGGCTTTTTCCTCCAAACCTCGAAAGCCTCCGCAAGTAGCTGCCCTTCGTTCGGTGTCTGCTCGGCCCAGAAGATGGCTTGGCGCAGCAGCGCAGAAGCTCCGAGAATCTGACCCATGGCGCCATAAGCTGGCGACGCCTGCAACATGCCCCTGCATTCCAGTTCGAATGCCAGTTTTTCAGGAAGGACAGTGTGGCGAACACCGTTTGCTTCGTACCCTCTTCCGTCACTGGGACGTTCGGGTAATCTGCGGTGTTGAGGACCTTACAGCACGTTTTATGTGATGTTTTTCTTTGGGCCCTCAACGCCTGGCAGTGCTTGCGCATGTTGTGCTGCTCGAGCGAGGTCTTGAACACAGGGCCAGCTGGTCACAGGGCCTCCGGACTTATGCTGCGGAGGCCGTCTGCGTCCAAGGCTTCGATGGCGCCTGCAAGGTAGGAGGCCCACTTCCGGTCGGTTGAAGAGCTCAAACCCCTAAACCATTAGCCTCTAAACCCTCAACTTTAAACGGTTTAGAAGGCCTAGTGTGTGTACTTATTGATCGGGCTCAAAGGCTTCTTTGGGAGCTTAAGGCTTCCAGGGGTCAAAGTCAAGGAAAAACAAGCTTGGCCATCCCTAAACCATAAACCTGGAAGTCCTAAGCTCTATACTATAAAAGAAGAGGACGGTCATGATCACACATAGCTGCAATAGGGTCCTACTTCTTCTACCTCCCAGTTCGCACTGGCACTTACTCATAATTGAGAGGAGCAGCTCCTACACTGAGCACGGGATCAGAAGACATCGTCATCATCTCCAACACCATCCTCGCCCTCGCCACAACTTGGATCCATCTTTCTTACAACAACAATGTAAGGCTTATCATACTACCATTTTGTCCGTAAATTCAGGGAATTTCCGACCTTGTATCACAATCATCTCTCGTGCTAAAGTCTGCCAAGGTGGGCTTGACAAAGCCGTATATGCTTGACCAATACCAGTTACTAGAGACAGCCCAAGGCGATAAACACTCGGAACCTCGGCAGATATCCTCTCCGCTCAAGACCCAATATAGGGGCCTGCATGCGAAGGACACGACGACGACCACCACCACAACCACAAGCACAACAGCAACAGCAACAACAACAACAACCGTTATAAAACGTTTACACAACAAGTTTCTATTGACAGTAAACAACAACAACTATAAGCGATAAGTGTAAAAATAGTAATAGTTCTACGAATAACAACTATAATAACAATACAGAAAGAGGGGGTCATAGTACCCAAATAGGTTAAGCGTTTCTTGCTCTACTACTAAGCCACTAAGCCATCTGAAGGCCATAGTAAAACCACAAAATCCCAGGGCCTATGCCCGAAACCCCACTCAAACCTGTAGAAAAGGACAAACAGGATGCTCATTTTGGCACGGGAGCGCTCCATCCGAGCGTTGCGCATTGCCAAGCTTTTTGCTCTGACTGTGCTGTACAAAGCCCCCCAGGGCGCAGAGACTCCAATGTCCTGGATTAGGTCGAAGGTTTTGGGCTTGCTTTCGTTTGAGCTCCTTTTCTCCAGTGCCCCGAAAGGTCTGAGAGGCCACCGTCGGCCGGACAAGGTTTTGGGCTTTGGGGTTCAGGGTTTTGGGTTGCGGGCTGCAGCTCCCAGGTTTAGAATTTAGCATCTGCGGCTGAGCTCAACTTTAATCGGTTGGTGAATTTGGCGGTGGGAAGGGCACTTCGACAGCTTAGCATGGGGGCCTGAGTAATTAGGAATACCATAGCTATAACTCTAGCACTACATATATGGACTGCAAGAGGAAATTTTACTATGAAGTTAGGCTTGTAGGGAATTCGGGGTCAGGGTTCGGAACCCTCTTGCGACCCCAAGAACACCTCAGAGTCTCCAGGAAAGGCTGCAAAGATGTTCGGGTAGCGCTCACGGTCTCTCTGAACCACGCATACCCGCTGTGCTCTGGCGACCTTGGTGGTTCGCCTTGGAGAGCCAGGGCATTTCTTAGAGGGGCACGTTGCACCCAACGAAATACCAAAGTGGGTCAAGGGAGCAGTTCGTGCATGCAGGCCCCGACCCCTAAACCCTAAACTCTGAACCCTAAACCCTACACCCTAAACCAGACAGATCTCTGAACTGAAAAGCCCGAAACTACAAAAAACACTTCCTCTCACCCCGGGAGGCCTGGTCATGAACCACTCCCACACTTAGGGGTTTCGGTAGAGGCCCTGATACCTTCTTGCACAAGACCGTGGTACCTGCGCATGCTTTTCTTTACTTGGCCATCTTACTTAACTTTAAGCACATGCGTGATCATGACATCTCTACGCACCGGTATCTCCCGAAACCCCCCTATTAAGGCACTGAAACTAAAGCTCCCCCCGGCGAGGCAAACTCTCCGAGCTCTGCCTCCAGCCGAGCCCAAGCTCACGTCACTTCGCTTAGGCGCCACCCGTGACGGCCTTCAGACTGGGTGTTGCGAAGTCGTTGGCCTTCGGCGGGCTCGGGGCTCCAATGCGTGTATCTTCAAGGTTATATGATATGTTGAACGGTTTTGCAAGAGTTCCATAAGTCTTCCTGCTGCTTTCGACAAGGCTTCAGTGCAGGGTTCGGAGTTGGGGGTCGAGGGGTTAACGAACTAGGTATTGTGGCTCAGGGTTTAGGTTTTAGGGTTCAGGGTTAGTGGCTCGGCGGGTTGAGCTGGGTCGAAGGTTCCCGAGGTCATCAGCGCGTACGTTTGCCTGATCATAGTAAGGGACCATCCAGGGGCGTATTGGAACCTGGTCGCTCAGGCGTGGAACAACCCAAAGTGCGGTTGCGAAACCACCAACACAAAGGCTGCGGAGGCATCTCCCTTAGCCGTAGCCGAAAACATGGCCTCATCTATGTCTCAGTACTTGACATGCAGCAAGGCGAGTGCAGAAGGAAGCGGCTGGGCATTGATCGAACCCTGCTGTTTGCTGATTCCATCGACTGCTTTTCCCCCCTCCCTCAAGCTATGAGAAGCCCGATGGCCCAAACCAGAGACCCCCCTAACTTAACCTGCCCTAAACCCTAAACCTTGAACAATAAACCCTAAGCTCCTAAACCCTTATGGTACCCTGAAAACAACCCGTTGGGAAGGAGCCTGTCCAGGGTAAGGAACCCTTCTAGATCCCCTTAAAGGAACCCTTACAGTACCCTTTAAAGGAACCTAAACCCTATACCCCGAAACCATATGGGTGGTTGTCAAAATTATGGTCCCTTTTTGGGTCCCGATTCTAATATTTAGGGTACCCAAAAAGGGACCTTAATTTTGACAACCACCCATGTAGACCTTCCCCTAAACCCTAAACCCTAAACCCTAAAATCGGACCATCCCTTCGGGACCCGGGCCGGGGGGGTGGCGAGGCGCTTGCCGGTCTGGAGCGGGCACTCCGGATGGTCGCTGTGGCGGATGATGTGCTCCATGGGAAGGACCTGCGCCTCCCGTGACGTGGGCTTTTGGGGTTCAGATTCTTAGGATTTAGGGGTTTAGGGGTTTAGTGACGGAGGCCTTCGGGTTCAGGGTTTGGGGCTTAGGGCTGAGGGGGTTTAGATGGGAGGGGCTCTTTCAATTTAAGGGTCCTTTCGCTCCACAGGAAGGACCCGCACCTCCCGTGATGTAGCACTTTTTTTGAAGGCTGCATCGCCCATGATGTAAGACTCGTTTAGAAGCTTTTGAAGGTTTTTGGATGGGGGTGGGGTGCTCAGTTTATGTAAGGGTCCTTCGATTGGGGATTCTGTGATCTGGGATGTGCATTCGGAATTATGTATTTTCGAAACTCCCATGTAGCAGTCTGTGTCGACAGGGTTCCTGCTCATGCAAACTAAGACAGTGTATGCAGTACTATACCTGTATTCGTAAACGTGCAGGCATAAATACATATGCATGTATGTTTGTATGTATGTATGTACATAGATATACATGCTCGTGATCGGGACGTTAGCAAACATCCGCTGTGGCATCATGTGACGGGCTGTAACAGTATATACTACTACTGGCAATGTTAGCATATGTCACTGTGAAGTTGCACGCTTTGTCTATCTTGGTAGTTCATACTCACAGACACGAGTGTGCGACAGCACAGAGTATGAATACAACGCGCACGTGGATCTGCTACGACGTCTGTCTACGATCACATCAAGATCTGATGATTCAAAACTTAAGGTCCTGGAACCGAAAAATTAGGCGCCCTTGTAAAAGTTTTGGAGAATACGTAGACAAAGCCGACGAAAACCCTTTTGGAACCCTTACAAAAACCTTCTTGAGCCTTTCGAAGATACTGTAAAGCCTTTTATGGGAGTTTCCGAAAATGGGGGACCCTAATATAGTATCCTAAATAGTAGGATCCTTATTATAAGGACCCCAAAGTAAGGTAGCCCTAATTTTCGGAAACTCTAAACCCTAAACCGTATAGAACCCTTAGAGATCCCTTTAAAGGAGCCCTTAAAGGATCCCTTTAAAGGTACCCCTTATTTTCGGAAACTCCCCTGTAGAGCCTCCAGGCATCACAAACCTCGGTTGTAGGCATCGTAGCACAGCAAGTACTACCCGGCCCACAACCCCAAACACTGAGCCAACCAGATCTCCTTCCCTCTGATCCTAAACCCTAAACCCTAAATGCTACACCCTAAACCCTAAAAGCCCTAAACCCTAAACCCTACAAGCCGTAAACCCTCAACCCTAAAGCCTACCAGTAAACCCTCAAAATCCTCCACAGCTCCCTACCTTGCTGCTGGGATCGGCAACTCCCGACAGTCGGAACTCCAAGGCCTTCGCCACCTCCGTCCAGGCCTCTCTCCGGAACGCCGCACGGTTTAGGGCCTTTGGGGCTTTGGGTTTTCTTTGTATGGAGGCGGGCCTAGGGGTGTAGGGTATAGGGGTAGTGGGAATACTACTGAATCAATTTGGTACTTGCTATTGTTCCTGTTGTTGCTTGTCGGAGTGAAGCAAACATCGCGGTTTCGAGGCGAGAATGTGAAGAGAGAGCCATGCGACTTCAATCTCAAAATTACAGTTGCTACTGTTTAGAGGAGGGCTGCCAAAATTCGGGATACTTTCGGGTCCTCCATAATCAGAATAGGGTGTTGGATAGTATACTATAGTTGCAGAGAGATTCAAAGAAATACTCGTGCTAGTGACGAGGATCCTTCAATATGGGAACCCCTTGCTTTGCTGAAACTCCTGTAAAGATGCTTTCAGGTTGAATCTTAACCTTACTACCCCAAATAAGCCACAGAAATAGAGCTTAAACTTTCCGATTCCTACTAAACTACAAGAACCCAAAAGTTTGAAGGTTAGATATTGGGGATCTAAGTAACCCTAAGTCCAAAATCCAAACGCTGAACCCATTTCCTACCCCCGAAAATGGAGAACGCAGCTTCCACGCCTACTGATCCCCTTTAAATTAAAACACACGAACCGCCTGAAAGCCCGAAGCCGAAGGGGAGTTTGTGGCTTCCAGTTTCTGCAGTCCGACCCCCGGATCGTAAACCGAAACTCCGAGACCCTCAACCCCAAAGCCCTTAACACCCTAAACCCTATCTAACGTTCTAAAAACTTACAGTCCGCTCGTCTAGCCCTTTCAAGGGCCCCTGGAAGGAACCCAACAATAAGGCCCCAAAAAAAGCAAAAAAACAGAACAAGGATAGTGATATCCCATATAAACCCCCTTCATAATGAGGTTCAATATTACTATCAATATCGGTATCAGTATCTCCATATCAAAATATTATACATATATATATATACATATATATATATATGCATATACATATACATATACATATACATATACATATACATATACATATACATATACATATACAGATACAGATACATATACATATACATATACATATATGAGCCCGATTCCTTTAGGATATATTTAGCTAAGTTTTTTATATTGTAATATAAAAGCCCTAGCTAAATTACATAAGCTTTTAAGTGGCATTATATCATGTATAGTTCGAAAATGTTAAGAATAGCAATAATGCATGGAGAGATATATTTTGAACTGAACTCCTGGACCGAATGCATCTGAAGAAATCTTTGTAACTAGCAAGTGTTAAAGCACGACTGGCCGTTAAGTCTCTTGCATCTACTCCAGAAGCACAGCACATGCATGTCCGCGATAGTGCAACATAGCCGATCCTTTATGAATTTGTCGCACAATCAAGATCATACATACGCAGTATCATGCATGCATGTGATCATCATGCGAAAGGAAGCAAATACAGCATTGGTGACATTCTTTGTGACTGGCGAGAGTTAAAACACGACTGACCGTCAAGTCTCTTGCACCTATGCCAGAGACCTTTCACATGCAAGTATGCGACAGTGCCACATCTCAGATCCTTCATCAATTAGTTGCACATTCCGCATTGTACATACACAGTAACATGCACATCTGTGATAAGCATGCGAAAATGATTAATCAGACCCAGCACCAGTAATAGTCACTGAGCCACGCACCGTGTGTGGCTCGTCGGTGTTGTGGCTGTCCTCTCAGAACATCAGTCGTACAGTAAAACACAGTTGCTGAGCTGACATGAACAACCGAAGGAAGCTGCGTTGAGTATTTTGTCGCCATGCATCGCTCCCCACGCCATCTAGGACCAGGATGCAGAGCGTTCTACGCCTGCAGTCCGGAGTGTGTGGATCCGTTTCACGGACAACGGAGTCACCCGTCGTTTCCGATCCTTCGTCATCCTACGACTGCTAGCCGGTCTCTTCATGACCCAATGTTTGACCACATCGGCTTCACTGCGTCTGGACTTCGTTAGAGGCAGCGTCGCTTTGGTCTGACCGCCAGCGGTACGCTGTTCCGCACACCAGGCACTCCAGTCCTGATTACTCCATATGGACTCGTGCAGGGCTCTGCCCAAAATCATGTTCGCACTAACAACACGAGACATAGGAAACTCATTCGACATGAAATGTTGCAGTGTCTTTATATACATGAAGTACTGCAACTTCAATGCCAAAGTCGACCTATGCATGACATTGATGCTTCTGGTCACTGGTCCATGAATTAATTTCTGCATGCAATGCCTCGTTGCTGGAGGTGCCGCTGGGCAAGAACCACAGGTAAGATGTAGTCATGGCATGGCGGACTCGCAGGTTGTTCATCAGCCACTCCAGTCGATCTGGAGCACATGCCGCCCAAAGTATCTTGTTAATGTCTTTGTTGGGGCCTGGAGCTTTACGTGTCACCTCGGATTTGTATATGCGACACAATGCGGCCACAGATTTGATGAAATCAACTCGATTGAGAAATGGAGTGTCCTGGTCCAATTGATCCAATATCTGCGCAGCCTCGCAGTCAGACATGGAGAGGTCGAGAATCATAGCTCTGAACTTGTTCTCCGCATCACCAAGAGGCCTAGCCATCTTTCCATCGTACGACAACTGCCACTAGCCCTTGTCCAGGCTCGCGTGCACCGCGATGCATTTATGAAGAATCCGCCGAAGTTGCTTTGACCCCGAACTCTTCTTGTTCCAGAATCCATACTCATATACTATGGCAAGATGAATAGGATCCAACATCAAGGCTTGCAGATTCGGGCAAATGTTCTGCAGTTGTGCTAACAGCTTTTCTGACGGACTGTCGGTGCCGACATAACGAACCGATTGCAGTTGTTCCGCAGTGAAGTTCTGTTGCATGGCCTCTACGATTTGCTCAGAGGACTGGGGTGCATCATGAGTACAGCCCCCGTTCTCCCTCTGATGGTCAGTAGCCGCCTCCATGCCACAGCATCTCCGAAGGGAGCTTCGTTCCTGACCTCCTTGGGAGCACGATATATTGGGAGCCTGACCCATCACCTTCATGCAAAGTTTCAGAGTAGCGTCCATACTGATGTAGTGCCACTCGTCGCCACGTAGCAAGGCTCCCTGCATTTCTCCATCTTTCTTTTGAAAGCTGTAGAACTGGCGATGTCTTCCAGCATGGGCATCCAACGCGGAACACGGCTGGGTAGAAGTGCAGATGTTTGAGATCCAGCTTCAAGAGCCGCCATGTGACATCGAGCAGCCAGGGTTCTCATCTCAGTATTACGACACCGCACGTGCTTACGCGATGTCTTAGTCTCAGAACCTCTCACGACAGACGTACATAATACGGCTGTTGTGCCAAGCACCTGGGCGTGACCCATCACCATCTCGCGGATTAGTAGCTCAGCGAAAGATTGCGTGTAATAAAGATTCCGTGCTCGTCTGACCTGCAGCGTGGTGCCAACGGCGGAGATATTCACGTAACGAGGTCAAGCAGCATCAAGAACCAGTCTGATCTGCTTGTCGATGTAGCTGATACGCTCACAAAGGGCAGGTTCGACGGTCATCCGCATCACAGATGCACTCGTCTGTAACAAGTCTGTGACTCCCGTCTGAGACGAGGCTGCATGATCATACAGTGCCAGAATAACTTTGATTTGCTTGATGCCGGGATAAACGTACTGATTCTTTGATGCGTGGTGCTTCTGAACATGGGTTCGAAGAAGTCGAAGTTGAGTAAATGATCGAAATGGACACAAAGGGCATCTTCTTCTTCCATCAGCCATAGGCGCCTTGTCTCCCAAATCCTCCATAACGGCAGTCGTCTCCTGGCACAAAGACCTGAGGATGTTATCGGAGATGACAGGATTTTCGTCGTCGTCCTGCTCGAGCATGGCGTGGCCCGGATATGTGCTCCATGAGCTCACATGTCATCATCAGAATCGTCTGCATCAGATTGACGCGACGCACCCGCTGCCATGAGCAGGAGCACGGCGGACTTGGCATCCACCCTGTCTCTGGTGTCTCGTTTCGAATAAGATATGATTGTGGACCGATCTATGGCAGCAAGAGTGGCGTCTTGGAACTTGGCGAGGGACATCTTGTAGACATCGCTTCCGTCGATCAGGGTGGCAACCTTGTTTGTCATGTCAAAGCGAATCGAGACACAATGCGGAACACCACTGCCTTCGTAGTGTAACAGGAAGTTCTTGACGTGATCAGGCGTCAGTCCCACGCAGGATATCAGTCGATGTTTGCCATGGTAGCCACAGATCGATAGGTTCGGCATTTGGTCTTTCTGGCTTCCACGTTCTCCGGCAGTCCTTCGTTTTGCAAAGGTGCGAGAATGGTTGCCCTGCTCGCTGGAATGGCGTGCCAGACACTGCATGGAATGCAGTTGCCTTCCGCCTTTAGAATGTCGGGCAATGTGGATATCTTGTTCACCAAGGTACCCTCGTCTTGCACTAACTGAATCAAACTGCCATGCTTCTTCGCCACGATCTTCACGTTTAAAGATGTACATCTTGAAATAGCATCCTGGCAGGCTCGAATAGATTCGTCCATATTCCGAATTGCCTCCGTAGACACCCGAAGACCATCGCAGTGCAACGACAAGTGCTTGGAGGGTCCACTCAACACGTGTTCAGACCAGACGTGCAAACTCCTGTCCTCGATCGCATGCCACATCAAAGACATGATGGTAGCGGCTGGAAACGTTTTGGTTTTGTTGTCATCCAGACTCATGTAGTCATTGTGCAACAGGTTACAAGCCACCCATCTCACGTACTTCGTAGTTTTTTGATCGCTTCGTTGTCTTTCAACTTCTTGGGAGGTGTACCGCCATTGAGTACAGTGTTGATGACTTCCTTTCCTTCCGCGTTCTGCAATCCAAGACTTGCTATGAATTCGGCCCTCTTGTTGGCGACCTGATCGAAGACAATCCCAAGCTCCTCGGGAAGGGCCGGATCCGGGCTAAGCTTCTGCACGATCTGGTAGACAAGTGTGAGGCAACAATTGTGTATGTCCAGATCCACCGCGTGACCACCAACAGCATGGACCTGCAGTCTCCGGGACATGGATTGCGCGCCTCCGACCGATCCATAGCGACGAGCACGGATGGAGTACTTCTGCTTGACGGAATATGAGTACTCAACTTGCTTTGTCATTCTCCCGGATTATTCCGTGCCGGCATCGACTTCCTGCACATGTCTGTCCTCTTGGTTGCCCTCTTCAACTGATTGTTTCTGCTTCAAACGTCTCCGTGGCTGAATCATAGCAGACAGACGTGCCTCGTGGTCCAGGATTTTCTGAATGAGGCTTTGGTTCTTTGAGAACAATTCTTTTTGCTGTAGTGTCTTTCTGCCCTTCTTCGGTGCTGGGAGTAGTGACTCGTAGTATAGTCTCAAATTCCCCGCATTGGTAGCACGTGCTCTGCTGGTGGAAGCATATTCCTTGACCCGGGCGACGTCATGTTCCTCCTCGAAGATAATGCGAACCTCCTCCTCCTCCTGCAGTGGCGGGCATAGGCTTGTAAAGCTTCCCTTGACCTGGAGCAATGGCATAACGACGCCGGGTTTGGCCGTCCCAGTCTTGCCCTTGACGATAGCAGGCCTCACCGTCTTGCGACTCGCCATCTGGTCCCATAGATCGCTCCTAGAAGGACATGACATCCAGGTCCTTCTCCAACATCTGTTGTATCAAATGACGTCGAAGGCTTTTCCAAGCAACATCTTTGTCATCTCGTTCTGCCTCACTTTCAGCGTCAGCATCGAGTAGATTAGCACTCCCTTCCTCGACTTGCAGTTGCCGCTGTCTGACAGGTAGACCGCAGGCGTTCCGCGTGACATCTTCTGTCAGATATGCATTGCAGTAATTCTCGATCAGCTGGTAACAATCCTCTTTGTTATGATCCCGCTCGAAAGCCCATTGTCACCATTGTAAACGTAGACCAGCAATGGAAGCTTGTGATGTAGTTAGGAATTTGTCCAAACTTGGATCAGCTTCGAATATGCCGTCTCGTTCATGATCTTCATATGCAGCGAGAAACTTCTTGTGTATGAACCGAGCCTTTCCTTTCCAAACCAACGACCGTCGAAACATGGAATTGAGAGCGCTGTTGCCAACACCAAGAAATTTCATGATCCGATTCACCTCCAGCCAAGTCCAGCCAATGGTATGGAACATCTTGGTGCTGTAACCATACCATACGTAGAAGCACTTCAGGTAATGTCACAGCAATCCAGCCTTGCACAGCATTGCTGTCGCCACCGGCCTGAGGCACCCCAGGTCAGACTGCACATTCTTCAGCTGAACTGCACAGCAGACATGTGCGCGGCACTACGTCGCTACCATAAGTAGAAGCACTTCAGGTACTCTCAAAGCAATCCGAACTTGCACCGCACTGCTGACACCAGACATGAGCACTCCGTCTGTGGCGAGACTGCACATGCTTCCGCTGAACTGCACAGCAGACATCTGCACGGCACTACTGTCACAATCAGAGGCAGAAGCACTTCGGGTACTGTCCCAGCAATCCAACCTTGCACAGCATTGCTGTCGCCACCGCCTGAGGCACCCAAGGTCAACCCGTGCCGAAAATTAAGGACATGGATCTAAAGGACCCGGCACCGAAAATTAAGGAGTGCGCTTAAAATTCAGACTCAATGCCTAAAATTGAGGATTCAGGGTGAGCTGCACAGCAGACATGTGCACGGAACTACTGTCGCTACCACAGGTCGAAGCACTTCAGGAACTGTCAGAGCAATCCGAACTTGCACCGCACTGCCACAGACATGAGCACTCCAAGGCTGCACATGCTTCAGCTGAGGTGAGGTCAAGGCTGCACATGCTTCCGCTGAACTGCACAGCAGACGTCTGCACGGCTGTCACTACCATAGGCAGAAGCACTTCAAGTACTGTCAGCGCACGCCGAATTGCACAGAACTGAATCTTCCACAAACATGAGCACTCCAGGTCACGACTGCACATGCTTCAGCTGAACTGCACAGAACAGACATCTGCGCGGCACTAATGTCACTACCAGACCTAAAACACTTCAGGTCACGAGACTGTCACGGCATTCCCAGAGATTCCAATATCCCTCAATTAAGGAATATTCTTTAAAACTCAGATGAGGGATCCTACTCTATAATTTAAGGTATATTCAGTATATTCTTAATTAAGGGATATTGGACTCTCTGGGTTCCGACCTTGCACAGCACTGTTGTCGCCACAGGCCTGAACACCCCAGGTCAGGATTGCACATTGTTCAGCTGAACTGAACAGCAGACATCTGCACAGCAGTGCTGGCGCTACCATAAGTAAAGCACAGGAGGTCACGATACGTTCGCAGCATTCCAAACTTGCACAGTACTGTGTTCGGCATAGCCATGAACCTGCACCGCACGAGTGTCGCAGCCATAGCCAGGAGCAGCTGCACAGCACGCCGCCAGGAACACTCGAGGCCACGACAAATCTTGAACCCAAACCGTTCAAAATGAGAATAACTCCATCGACTTCGACAGTTTCTGACGCCAAAGACTCGAAAACCTCAGACAATGTGTTCGTACACAAGGTCCACAGTTGCTGCAATTCCAGAGCGCTCTTGAGCTCAAGCTGGACAGCACTACCGTTATTACCTAGCAGCCCCAGGTCTGTATGGGGGCCAGGGAGAGAGGGTAGGGCTTAGGAGGCGGGGCACCTCGGAGGAGGGGGGGGAGGAAGGGGCATTGTGCAGTGCGCCCTCTCCTCCACCACCCTCTCCTGCCCTTGCCCCTGCCTGCTGCATATCCTGCCCAGCCAGCTGC
>BGNK01003087.1:1752-28364 GCA_003297005.1 Symbiodinium sp. clade A Y106 | reverse complement strand
AAGTGGCCCAGGCTAGATTCACCGGATTTCAAATAATAGAAATAATTGAAATAATTAAAATAATTGAAATAATTAAAATCGGCGGATTGTAAATATTTTAATTATTTCAATTCACCGGGCCACGAAATAATTAAAATAATAAAAATCGGCCGGTTCTAATTATTTTAATTATTTCAATTATTTCTATTCTTTCAAATCCTGTGGATCCGGGTTCCACAGCTCCAGGAACCACGGATTTTAACTATTTTATTATTTCAATTCACCGGGCCACGAAATAATTAAAATAATTAAAATCCCTTTCCTCCTAAGTGGCCCAGGCTAGATTCACCGGATTTCAAATAATAGAAATAATTGAAATAATTAAAATAATTGAAATAATGAAAATCGGCGGATTTTAATTATTCTAATTATTTCAATTCACCGAGCCACGAAATAATTAAAATAATAAAAATCGGCTGGTTCTAATTATTTTAAATATTTCGATTATTTTAATTAGTTCTATTATTTCAAATCCTGTGGATCCGGGTTCCACAGCTCCAGGAACCACGGAATTTAGTTATGTTAGTTATTTCAATTCACAGGGCCACGAAATAATTAAAACAATTAAAATAATTAGAATCAGCTGGTTTTAATTATTTGCTTATTTTACGTATTTCTATTATTTCAAATCCTGTGGATCCGGGTTCCACAGCTCCAGGAACCACGGATTTGAGCTATTTTAATTATTTCAATTCTCTGGGCCACGAAATAATTGAAATAATAAAAATAATTAAAATAATGATTGAAGTATTTTAATTATCTGGCTTCAGAAATAATAATAATAATTAAAATAATAGAAATAATTAAATAGCTAGGCCAGAGAGGGCGTCAAATATACCCTAAAGGGGCCTCTCTCATATATATATATATATATATATACATATATACATATACATACATATATATATTGATATCCCTGTAAAATTGCTCATGCTTATGATCCCTCTGCCTCGGGCCCGGCGAGGAAGCCGGCGGCCTTGGCTTTGGCGAAGGCCAGGCGGAAGCCGTGCCAGTCCTCTGCCAAAGGGTCGGTAGATTTTTCGCGTTTAGGATTTGAGGTTCAGGGTTTGGCGTTTAGGGTTTGGGATTTTTGTGGTTTGGGGGCAAAAAATTCTTTTCGAAGGGGGGTTTTACAGGGGTCTAGAAGTGTTTTCATTCCAGATGCGCCAGGGTTCCTTTAAGGTGTTGGGGTTCGGTATGTGTTTCTTGCATTTTGGGCCAGAGGGGTTGTTGGGGGGCTCTTGGATTCCCAGAGTGTCGGAATATCAGGATTTAGAATGTCGGGCTCGGGTTTAGGGTTTAGGGTTTAGGAGTTTAGGGTTTAGGGTTTAGGGTTTAGGGTTTAGGGTTTAGGGTTTAGAGTTTAGGGTTTAGGGTTTAGGGTTTAGGGTTTAGGGTTTAGGATAGAAGTGATGCTTTGGGTGGCTGGGCTTTTCGTGGCTTCCTGAGCATTCTGGCAATGTGGGCCATTTGGTTGGTTTGGAGGTTTGCTCTGCTTGGTTGGAGATTCGCCTCCGGGATGCAGGGTTGAAACTCATGAAGGACTATACTATAGGTATAAAAGAGCTACAGTGACAGGGAACTGACTGTTAGCACCTCTGTACTGTCTGATCAAGGTGTTAGTTAGGATTTGGAGTTCTAGTAGTGTTTTCTGTACCGGCAGTTTATAGGTTCAGAGCTGATTTAGAAGCTATGGAGGCTATCTTGGGGTGTACAAAGACTTTATCACCAGGAATCAGGGCCTATATAACTTAGCCGTTAAGGTTCAAGGTTTTGGAGTTCACGCTCTATGGCAAACTTTAGGGTTTTGGGCTTTTAGCGTTCAGGGGTGTAGGGTGGTTCCGCCTGCACGTAGAAGCAAACCGAGCCCAAGTTCGTCAGCTGCTGCGATGCATCCACCTGGCGACTTAGGGATCAAGAGCTTCAAGGTTTGGGCTTCGGCCTTGACAGTGTAAGGGTTAAGGGCCAGGCGTTGAGGGTTAAGGGCTTAGGGTTTAAGCATGTAACCTAGCCTTGCAGAGTTCGGGGTCAAGCGAGTTTAGGGCTTTGCGACAAAGCTCACGGGCACGCTGGCACATGATATAAGGGCCTCGATAAGTAAAATAGGGCTCACTGGAGTACATTCTGGTATCCCTCTACTAAAGGCTTCAGGGTTTAGGGGTTAAATCACACTATAGTATACTTCTATTCAGGAACCTAAGGGAAAACTATGAGGGTGTCGCAGATTCGAGCTCCACAGGCATCCTTCTGAAAGGATATTTTAGGGGACTTTGGGGGTTCCGTTAAGGGTACTTTACAGGTCCGTTTAAGGATACTATACAGGTACCGTTAAGGGTTCTGCAAGGGTCCCTTTAGGGACTCCTTTAAAGTCCATGTAGGAGTTTGGGATTTAAGGCAAGTAGGGTCCATGCACTTGGGACGCAAAAGGTTAAACATTTACACACTCTACTGTCCACTGTGCTTTACAATACAATCACGTCGACCAGACTACCAAGCATACGTCGGTGGAGGCGCATCTATTGAGTTTAGGGTTATGGTTTGGGGGGTTAGGGCTCTTACGGTTTAACGAGGGGTATACATTCAGGGCACTCTATCATGAAGCTGGCTTGGTGTCCGGAATCTGGGCCTGCAAACTGGGCCGAAAACCTCAACAAAAAGCTGCTTAACGGTCAACGTTGCTTGTGCCCAGCTCNAATCTGGGCCTGCAAACTGGGCCGAAAACCTCAACAAAAAGCTGCTTAACGGTCAACGTTGCTTGTGCCCAGCTCCCCCTAAATGATTGCACGCACCGGCTGGACGCACACCTGGACTACAATGCTAAAGGGCAGTGAAAATGGTTATCATGGGGCCTCCCCTCACCCTAATTAGCATTGTAAAACCCAAACGGGGTGTAGGGTCCCACGTAGAGAAGGGCTGGGACCCACCGGGTCCCACCGCGTCCCACCGAACCCGGTTTGGGTCCCACGTAGAGAAGAGCTGGGACCCACCGGGTCCCACCGAGCCCAATTTTGGGTCCCACCGTAGAGAAGAGCTCGGACCCACCGGGTCCCACCAAGTATGTATCAGGACACGTGCAAGGCTGGTGGTTTTGAGGGCACGATTTTGAGTCCAGAAAATGCTCATGCTTCCGGCTTCAACATAGTTTGCCTCCATAGTACTATATAAGAATGCAATCAGCTTACATGCCCTGTCTAGGGCAAGGGCAAATTCTGCAATGTGGGGCCATGTCGCAGCAAGCTACGTGCGAGCTTTTAGTCTAGTCTAGCAGCTGGCACGTNCAAGGGCAAATTCTGCAATGTGGGGCCATGTCGCAGCAAGCTACGTGCGAGCTTTTAGTCTAGTCTAGCAGCTGGCACGTTTGGGCAGCTGCAGGGCACTGGATTGGCCAGCGAAGCATGCGACTTCCGGCTTCGTTTCTGGGACCGCTTTCTGGGCAGCTTTCTTAATGCCAGCAGTAGCAAGGTCACCAGTTTACGGGCCGCGCTGCGGGCCGAGTTTTGGAGCCACAGAAACTCCANGCCAGCAGTAGCAAGGTCACCAGTTTACGGGCCGCGCTGCGGGCCGAGTTTTGGAGCCACAGAAACTCCACATTTTGGGAACCACAATGTCGGCCCCAATCATTTAGATCACTTGTTGGCCTGCTTTGTGCTCCCATCCTTGTGACCAGATTTGCTTCCCGTGTTCGAGTTCCGGTTTCAGAGTCGCTCTGCGGACCCCAAAATTGGACCCATGCACAGTAGGAGTTAGTGCTCCTCCAGGCCTCAACCGGAAACTCGCGCCCCGATACACTCACCCGTGAACCCTAAACGCTACTTAGGGGGTATACGGTATACTCCTGTATGCTTATGCTACACAAGCCCTAAGAAACAGCATGACTAATATTTTTTCAGGCTACGATATCCCAAACCCTAAGCTCTGCAGTCTTCCTGGCCTCAAAAGACATTGTCTGGTGCAGGCCTGGGCGCGAGCTTTCGAGGTACAGGTCCGGTTCGGGTGCGTCGTCTGTGTATGGAGGTTTGAGGCTTGGG
The DNA here is from genome assembly GCA_003297005.1 of Symbiodinium sp. clade A Y106. Lineage (NCBI taxonomy): Eukaryota > Dinophyceae > Suessiales > Symbiodiniaceae > Symbiodinium > Symbiodinium sp. clade A. Next base: position 24,297 of record BGNK01003087.1, on the reverse strand, counting down.
CCAGTTAGGGTTCACTTCCTGTGCAGTGCAGTGACCGCGTTCGCAGCCCGTTAGGGTTTGGGGTTTGCGCTTTTCTATTGTCTTATGCTTCTGCTGGCTTTATTTCCAGAACAACTTCAAACGGCTGCATGTAGCTATACAGTCACCGAGTCTGTTGGAAGCTGCAGCTCTATTGTCGAAGGTTTCTGTTAGCAGGGTTCCGAGGTAGATGGCAGAGTTCCATCTCGGCCCCTGAATTGTACCAAACAGCCATCAATGTTAATTAAGATCGCAGGAGAGCCTCCCAACCTGAGGCGGGTCTAAACAAGGGCTGCTTCTTAGGGGTTTTTGTTTAGGGTAGGGTGTGGGGCTTTGGAGTTTAGGGTTCAGGGGTCTAGGCTTTGGGGTTTTAGGGGTTTAAGGGTTAGGGCGTTCTCTTGAAAAACACATATGTCTCCAAACGGGAATCTCTGTAAGCAGCCTATTGCACAAAACCTGCCCCAAACCCCAAATCTCAAAACTCAAACTCCTAAAAAAAAACCTAGAGCCATTAACTTAAATCCAAGAACCCTGACATCGAAGCACGGTAGATCTGACGGAACTCTAATTAAACCCCCTTGTGGTTGTGGAACCCTACAGCCCTCAGAGGAAGCCCATAAATCCCTTTAAGGGAACCCTATAGATCTCTTAAACGAACCCGACACATCTCTTAAAGGAACCCTATAGATCTCTTAAAGGAACCCTACCTACAGAACCCTTTGAGGATCCCAAAAAACACCCTGTCAGCCCAGCGGCCTTCGCCCGGGCTGAAGTGCAAAAGAAAGGAGTCCACCTGCGCCTGGCGCTCGTAGACCGCGTACTTCCTGTGGGAAACTCGACGGGTTTAGGGGTTCATATAAGGGTTCTTTAGAGAGCTATAAGGGGTCTATAATAGGGTTTGAGGGTTTAGGGTTTAGGTTTAGGAGTTTACGGGGTTTAGGGGTCTAGGGGTTTAGGTGTTCAGGGTTTAGGGGTCTAGGGGGTTTAGGGTTTAAGGGGTCTTTAGGGGTCTTGGGATGTCTTGCAGTTTAGAGGTTTTGGGTTTAGGTCTTCTAGAGGTTTCGGGTTGAGGGCCGAGGCCCGAACCTGAAACCCTGAAACCCTGAAACCCTGAACACTCTGGCCCTAAAGAAGTCTGCCAGGCTCTGTGATATGCTTCTATAAGGAGCCCTAAGGAATCATACTGGTGACTATACCCTCATAGTAGCACCTACACCTGAGCCGCGAATAGAAACTAGTTTGCTTCTACACTACATGTTCGCAAGTATTCCTTTAGTACCCCCTGTAGGAAACTATTTTGGCCGCTATGTATCGTACGAACCATATTGACAAAATATCAATAATTCTTACAGTAACCCTTACAGGAAACTATTGTGTAGGGCCCAAAAAAGCACATAAGCAAAAATTCGGATAGGGATATCCCATATACATCCCCTTATAATGAAGCCCAATAAGGTAGGGATATCCCTACAAAATGCTTATGCTTATGTGCTTTTGGGGTCCCTAATTGTGTCTTTCATTGGGCTGGTCCTTGTCACTGCCGCCCCAAGGATCTTCTCGTAGAAGTTCGCGGCGCTGGCCATCTGGGCTCTCTGCGCTTGTAGGATCTAGGGCTTAGGCTTTAGGGTTTAGGGTTTCGGAAGTAGCTAAGCTTTGGGCTTTGGGCTTGGGTGTAGGAATTAAGGTTGAAGATGCAGGCGCTACATCAGAGGTTGAAGCTTTGGTGCGTAAACGGCTGGAACTGAACCCCAGTTCCGTAAACCCTACACCCTAAACTAGCCTAAACCCCTAAATCCTGTTCCAGGCATCCGAAGAAGCATCTACTCGACCTTGCGTTCTATGGATGATTGTAAAGGCCCGAGGGCTTGTCGGCTCCGCAGTGTAGGGCTCCTTTCAGGGTTCCTTCAAGAGTCCCGCTTAAGGGTTTCCTTAACCCTGAAGAACCTGCCCTTTTAGGGTTCCTTACTATGATTTCCTTATATAAGTCCTTAAAAAGGTAGGTTCTTCAGGGTTATGGGAACTAAGTTTCGAGGATTTACGAGTCGAGGTATTGGTCCAGAATCCTTTCACTATCTGAACAGAAAACACTACAAAACGCGTGCACACACACACACTCTCACACACAACCACATGCTTGCACCCCTACAGTTCGTGCATCAGGCATGATATGAAGATCTCCAGTTGAAACCCTATGAAGGAGAAGGTGTGGTGATGCATCGGGGTAATCGAATGTTTCTTCCTTCTGGCATGCCATCCTAGATGCTGTGGAAACTCCACCAGTACTACTTCTTGTAACCACTGTTGCTGAAATTTTTCAAAAACATCAGTCCGGACGGCGAAGCCCGGTTTAGTTTTTGGGGGCTCTTAAAGTATACCTACTACTTCACCCTGAACCCGGAACCCCAAGAGTCGGAACGCCCAAAATCCCAAAATACAGAACCCGAACCCCAAAATTCCCAAACCCCCCTTTTTAGGGTTTCGTCCCTCCCTTGGCGCCTGGGCCCGGTTCTTCAGCCGCACTACCGCCGTGCTAAGGGAAACCACGTTCGAGGCCGGAAGGCCCTCCTTAGCCGGAGTTGTCTGGGTTTCGGGGTTCAGGGTGTCGGGTTTAGGGGCGCTCGGGTTTAGGGTTTCGGGCTTAGGGTCCACATGGTTTAGGGTTTATCTGGTTTAGGGTTTCGGGTGTCGATTTTCGGGTTAAGGGTTTAGGGGGCGTTGGGTTGAGGGTTTACGCACAGTTTACACAGCGTCTTGGAGTTGGGGTTTCGGGACGGCTAAGATAGCAGGCAAAGGCTTCTTACGATGTCACATCGTGTTTTGTGACTGTCTGTCAACCCCCTCCAGTGATTTCCATGATTTTCTGCGAATTGCTGCTAACGTAAACTTCCCTCTAGAATGCCACCCCCCAACGATACGGCAGGAATACTGCCCAACGGCCCCAAAACTGAAGACCAAACTTCATTTGGAGACACGGAATAACCCTTTCTTGGGTGGGCTTCGGCTGTTCGCTACTTCCGCGACTTCGATTCAAGTGCGGACGAGAGAACCACGTTACCCAAACTAGTCATGAGCCAGTTTGGGCTCCCCACTCTTGGACGACCCTTGTTTTCACCTGTCGGTTTACTGTCTGCTTTACGAGGAATGGCAAATTAAATTGGCTGGAGGGCTGCGAATCTTCAAGGCGGGATTACTTGAAGGTTAAGACCTAAACGGCTGGCAGGCCGGGCAGGCATGCTATGTGCCAAGAAAGGAAAGATCTGCACTTGCACCCTGGAGGCCTTCAAACCCTTCTTGAAACTGGGTTTAGGGCGGGTTTGGGATTCTGTGGTTTAGGGTCCAAGACAAGCATGATAATCCCATGCAACCTAAAGAAAAAAAACAGCACAAACGTCCGAAAGGCAAAATCGTCGAACCTGAAATTCCGAACTCTCTACTAAAACCCCAAAGCCCCGGCCCCTAAACCCTAAACCCTAAGCCCAAAAACTCCCCCGCGGAAACCCTTACGAAGCCGAAACCTTGAGCCTTGAACCCCAAGCCCGACACGCCCCCCCAAACCTAAACCCCTGGCCCCTAACCCCCTAAACCCCAAACCCCAAACCAAAAAACCCTAAGGCCCTAAACCCCTAAACCCTAAAACCTTAAACCCTGAAACCTATACCTCTACCCTATACCCTATAAACCTTATACCCTAAACCCTAAACCCCTAAACCCCTAAACCCCAAGAAAAAGGCCCAACTCGTCGCCCCGCGTCGGCGGCCGGAACGGCCCGGATCTGCTCCGGGAAGCCTTCCGGGGCCTCGGAGACCTTCGGGGCTTAGGCGCTTAGGGTTCTGGGACTCATGGTGTTCCTTTAAAAGGGTTATTATAGGGGTTCCTGATAGGTGTTCCTTTAAAGGGTTATTAATTCGAGTTCCTTTTTGAAGGGTTTTCATAGGGGTTCCTTTAAAGGGTTATTTTTGGTGTTCCTTTCAAGGGCTTTCATAGGGGTTCCTTTAAAGTGTTATTTTTGGTGTTCCTTGAAAGGGTTATTATTGTAATTATAGGGGTTCCTTTAAAGGGGTATTAGAGGGGCTCCTTTAAAGGGTATTATAGGGGTTCCTTTCGAGGGATATGTTAGGGGTTCCTTTAAAGGGTTTTCATAGGGGTTGCTTTAGTTAAGGGCTCTGTAAAAGAGCTGTAAGGGATCTATAAAGGGGCTTAGGGGCTTCAGGGTTTTGGGACTTAGGGTTTAGGTTTCAGGGTTTAGGGTTTAGGGTTCAGGGCTCAGGGGTTTTGGGAGTTACGGGTTTAGGGTTAAAAAGCTTGAGGATCAGGGTTCAAACAGATAGCAACAATGGTAAGGGTATGACTTGATAACAGCCCCTGCAGCCGGCATGTTGACATCGCGAGACTCTGAACACACCCTTGGATGGTGCACCCTACAAATCTCGAGAAACGCAGAAATTCGCGCACACCTCAACAAAAAACACAACACTGAACCCCAATGCCTGAACCAACCCCAAGCGAACCCAAGCAAAACCAATAAAAGCAAAAAAAAAAAAAACGGCTAAGCGATGCTTGAGTCGCAACGCGATCGACTCAGGGCTCGGATGTTGGATTTAATATAGGGGCTTTAATAATTAGAATCGGGTTCTGGCGTATAGTATACTTAGTATACTATAACCATAATAAGGAACCCCCAAAATAGCATAGGTCATTATTGAGGCCCCTGTAGTAGGGTCTCAGAGCACAGGATCTTGGGATTCATGGTGTTGGGCTGGAGGCTTGGGGCCCAGAATATGAGGATTCATGGGTCCCAAGGCTAAGGGCTGTAGGGGATCTCTGTAGGATCACCAGGATGGTTTCAATGGGACCCTAAACCCTAAACCCTAATCCCTAATCCCTAAATACTAAACCCTAATCCCCAAACTCTAAACCCTAAACCCTTCAAGGGCCCTAGCCAGCACGAAGTTCGTGCGCGAGGGATCCTTCAGCCTGCACAGAGCCAAGAAACAAGCTTATGGCTTCTGGTTGAGGTTAGGGTTTAGGGCTTGGGGGTTGAAGTTTAGGACATGGGGCTTAGTATTTAGGGCTTCGTACAGGGTTTAGCTTTTAAAGCTTAGGGTTTAGGGCTTGGGGTGCAGGGTTTGCAGCCGAATCAAGCAGAGCAAGCACGTAGTGCAACGCAAGTAGTTCCGAGGTCGTCAGAATGAGAAGTCATGGCATGGTGGCTTTCGGGTTCCAGGACACGCCTTCTGGCATGAGCTTCGGATTCAGTGTTGGCAGCCTTGAGGCGTGGACGGTCGTGAGCAATTGCAATCAGGCTTCTCCAGTGCGCTTCTTTAACATGATGATGACCTAGCTTGCCAATATCCACACAGCTTGCTGACCATGAGCCTTCAAACAGCAATGCCATAGAAAGCCACAGGAAGGTCGACCAAATCTGATCGCTTGTCGGCCATTTCGGTGTTTCTTCTCGGCAGCTCACACCTTATGCCACAACCCCGCAACGCTATTCTCCTTGTCAAATTGCTTGGTCGATATCTTTTATGAGACCCTCAAAAGTGGAATCTGGATAAGGTAGTCCCTGCCTGATGGCGTACTCGCCGCCCGATTGCGACTCCAGCATCTCATCCAAGAGCAGCTGATTCAGCTGGTGGTTCCTCGACCGGGCGCTCCGAACATGCTACGTCTTTAATGGGTTCAAGGTCCCCGCCAGGGCACTCCCCGGCGATTAGGATCTCGAGTTTCGGGTCCTAAACGACAGACATGCGATGCCCTTTCGGTACACGACCCGCTCAGGCCTGAGGGCGAACTCGGGCTCGAGGTGTAGTTGGAGTTGAAGGCACGCATTATAAAATATTATGGCCCCTTTTTGCCCCTTTTTTGGGTACCCTAAATAATAGGTGCCGTGTGGGACCCGAAAAGAGACCCTAAATTGACAACCACCCATATCCCTTAGTAGTTTGGCGTTTCCGACTTTGGTATGCCACTCCTGCGACAACTAAACCGGCACTTGCAGACGCTCCCAAATACTACAACCTACAACAATCCGGGCGCCATGATGCCCTAAACCCTAACCCCAAATCCTGCATCCTTAACCCTAGTAACCCTAACCCGCAACAATCCGGGCGTCATGATGTTGAGCATGTCGGTGGTCTCACGCATGTCCTCCGAGCCAGCAAGACTAGGATTCTGTTAGGGTACCCTTTTTCCTACTATTCGGTTTTAATAAGGGTACCCTTTTTCCTACTATTCGGTTTTAATAAGGGTACCCTTTTTCCTACTATTCGGTTTTAAATTTTGGATCGGAAAATAGAAAGGGCAAAAGGGTACTACTCAGGAACCTAAAAGAAACGACTGCGGATCTTTCGGAGGCTCGGGGGTTCGGGGCTTCAGGGCTTCAGGGTCTCGGAACCTGTTTTGGGTTTAGGGTTCAGGGTTTAGGGTTTAGGAGGGTTCAGGGTTTAGGGTTGAGGGTTGAGGGTTTAGGGCCCAGAAAGCCCCACGCAGGGAAGAAATCAAAACAACTCAACACCCCACCCCCGGGGCCTCGACCCAAACTCTCAGCTCTCCCGGCCAGCGTTCTGGGTCCTACCAGGATGTCGAGCCACGGCACCGAGGGTGTAGGGGCTTGGTATTTGGGTGCTTAGGGCTGTTTAGGCTTTGGTGTTTCTGTTCTTTGGTCCTTGTCGGGGTTCCTGAGTAGCCACCTATTATTATTATGATTATTATTAAATTTCAAGGTAAATTTAAATTAGTATTATTATTATCATTACTGTTACTACTATTATTTATTATTATTATTGGTATTATTAGTACTATTATTATGATAACTATTATTATTGATTATTGTTTACTCGTCTTCTTATTAGGGCGCCCTTTTCTCGTACTATTCTGTGTTAAGAAAGGGACCCGAAAATGAGGAACCTAGTTCTAGGCTTGTCGGAGGCGAAGTCTGAGTTCAGGTGTAGGGTTTCGGGTTTAGGGTTAAGGGTTTAGGGTTTAGGGTTAACTTAGGGGTTTAGGGTTTAGGGCTTAGGGCTGCGAAGTTCGGTTCTTCCCATAAGGGGGATCAGTTTAAAGTCAAAAGGGGGTCAGATCCGGAGTTGTGCCGGGCTTTTCTCAAACTTTGTGACCGGGTTTTGCCTTTTGCAATGGCCGTCGAAATCTCGCAGAAGGCATGGCGTTTTGGTGTTTCTTGCAACTCTGCCTCGCTGAAATAGCCCGTTAAAAATAAAACGCTGTTTAGAGCGTGTTGATTGAAATCCGTGTGAGCACTTCGTCTCACGGGTTGAAACATCCTTGCAACACACACGATCTGTCGAATGCTAGTGGAGGATTTTGTACTGTAGGGCTTAGGGTTTAGAGTTTCAGGATTTAGGGCATTAGGTGTTGGCCGTAAGGTTAACGGAATCGGACTGCCTTCGCACTGAAATTTTATGCACACAAGCACACATCTAGCGCAGAGATAAGCCTGGGTTTCGCTGTGAAGCCCCATCAGCCTCTTTATAGAACCCTATAATTTTACACCCTCATAACAACCCTATACACCCACCCTGAAGCCTGCACCCCCCAAACCTAGACCCCTAAACCGTCGAAAAGAACCCGCTACAGGGTTCTTGTTACCGTTTAACTTAAGCTACCATAATAAGGAAGCCATATTACTCACTATAGACCCTTTGCTGTGGAAACTTAAACTAAGATCCTTGACTAAACCCTAAACCCTGAACCCTAAAACCCTAAAGCCTTGATCCTAAACCCTAAAACCCTGATACCCTCAAGAAGCGGGACCTGATCCGGGCGAACTGAAGCTCTGATCTGCGACGGTCCCGCACTGAACCGCAGCTCCTGCCATGTGGAAGGCGCTCTGCTGGCTTTCGGAGCTGCTAAAGGGTTAGGGCTGAGGTTTTTAGGGTTTAGTATTTAGGGTTTAAGGGTTTAGGGTCTAGCATCTAGGAGGGGATTCTGTGAAGCATGGTCGTCTGCTCTTGTGGGCTTACGTGGTTCTCTTGATTTAGCAAGCAAAATGGGTCAGATTGCCGCAGCCTAGGTTTTGAAGCTTACAGTTTTAAGGGGCTTCGGGCGTTGGGCTTGGGGTTCAGGGTTCAGGGATGAGGGCCTAGAGATTCTGGCTTTGGGTCCCCAGAGACTCCACTATCCCTTACGTGACGTAAGGAACAACCTTAAATCATATTAGGGATCCTACTAGAATTTAAGGTATAATGCGATGGCAGGTCATGCAGCATGCAAGTATCATCATGACCCGGGATTCCACAACCCTTCACGAGAAACCCTAAACCGTAAACCCTAAACCTTAAAAACCTAAACCTAAAACCTTAACCCTAAACCCGACACCGATCGCCGAAAAATTCGCCACGATCACCTTCATAGCCGCCTTCCCGAACGCTAAACCCCTGAAGCCCTGAATTCCAAAACCTCAAACCCTGAACCCCTAAACCCTATTATAGATCCCTTATAGCTCTTCTTAAAGAACCCTTACAAGGAACCCTATAATACCCTTTTAAAGGAACCTCATAGAGCCCTGTAACGAAGATCTTACTTACCCAGAACCCCAAACCGCAAAACCTTGAATGCCGGAAACCCTCAAACCCGGAAAACCCTGCGATGTCAACCCTAAACCCTAAACCCCTAAACCCTCAAACCCAAAACTCCAAAACCCCCAAAAACCCTCTAAAAGCCAGAAAACATGTATCTTATATTTAGGGGGCTCCTGATCGCCTTGGTCCTCGTCCATTCCGAGGCCTCGGCTGTTGGTTTAAGCGGGGCAGAGGGCGGGGCCCCCTGCACAAGTTTTGGGCCGCCAGAGCGTGGACCTCAAATTTGAGGGTAATGACGTTAATCAGGGACCAGTACTGGTTCCGAGGAGAACGTGTTCCGGTACCTGGGGCGTGCTACCGTCCTCATGGCTGTGGAGAGGCGGGCGAGCGTACTGGGTCGCTCTCCGCCATGGAGGTGGAGGGGCTTAAGCGCCGCCCACCCACGCAGGTGGGCGGCAAGCCTTGGGTTTAGGGTTTAGGGTATAAGGTTTGGGGCTTAGGGTCTGGATTCGGTTGAGCGGCCCTTGTTGTAGAAGAGATGAGCTTCATCTGCGTCGGGCACAGCGAGCGTCACATGGCCTCGGGATAGGGTTTATGGCTTGGGGTTTTTGATTTTAGGATTTAGGGACTAGGGTTTAGGGTGTAGCGTTTAGGGTTTTGGCTTAGGGCTTCGGGTTGATGTTTAGGGTTTACGGTTTTGGGTGCAAGACACAGCAGGGCTTAGGCTTAGGGCCTGAGGTAGGATAGCGTCTTGCTGAATGGCTCGTTTTGCTCACTCGGCTTTCTAAACCAGCATAGAGAGATGTCGAAGGCTTGACACGATTTCGACGAGGTTTAGGGTTTAGGGCTTAGGGTCTGTATAGGGCTGACATAGCTTAACTTACACAGAAGATTGCAGGCGCTCCACGCTGGCGCAAGATCGTAACCCTCGACGTCCTGAAGCCTTCAAACATACGAGCTGGCTCAATGGCACTGGAAGGCTGTACAGGAGTTGTATAAGATCCAATATCCCATGTAAAGGCGTTCTCTTGGGTCGCTCAAGACGGATCGATACATGATTCTGGGTCTAGAATCCTTCAACGCCACAAAGCCCAGCAGAAGAAAGGGCAAGTAAAGCTTACAAACTCTCTTCGACACCCCAATTCCACCCAAAAACCCTTTCAAGCCCGGCTTAAGTTAAGTAGATGTAAGGTTTAAGACTTTGAGTCTAAATTTTCCAGTGCACAGACTCACCCGACAAGATCTTGAAAAACCTATTACGTAAGTTAAGCCTTGCAAAACCAACCTTCATGAGACAGCTCCCAGAAACCTTCCGAAACCTTTACAAAACCTCTGTTCAACCTTTGTTCAAACCCTTGATAACTCCTACAAGACCTTCTAAACACCCTTTGAAAGCTCTCGAAACCCTTATAACGAAAGTCCGTATCGGCTCCCAAAACATCCTTGTGAACAAAACCCTGCCAAAATCCAGGCCCCTTTTCACCACCCCTAAACCCCTTGCAAAGGACCTAAACTGACTTGTACATGGGAAACCTGCCGATGGCATTACTATCACAAGTCCAAGACCCAAAAGGTACGTAGTCACTATAGGGCTAACAAAGGACCCTAAACCCCAAACCCTAAACCCTAAACCCCTAAACCCTAACCCTAAACCCTGAACCCCTAAACCCTAAGCCTAAACCCTAAACCCTTAACAGAGGACCTGAAGACCTCAAAAACAGCCCGCGGGGCCCAGGAGGAAGAGGCTTCCGCTTGGCGCCGGCTGCTGGTGGACGTCCTGGAGCTTGCAGAGGGCTTCTTGGGGTGTTTTCTTTGGGGTTTCGGGTTTTCTTAGGGTTTCGGGTTTTCTTACAGTTTCGGGTTTAGGGCTCGGGGCTTAGGGGTGTTTTAGCAGGTTTAGGCCTCGGCTCCGAAGCATTTTAAGGGTTCCGGATTTAGGGAGCTAGGGGTTTAGGGTTTGGGCTGAAGTTTTGACTCCTGATTGATCAACTGGGGGGGTACCTTAGGGTTCCTTTAAAGGGTTACTATAAGGGTACTGTAAAGGTTCCTTGAAAGGGCTCTATAAGGGCTTAGAGTTTCCCAAAACTGGGGGCGCCCTATTTTGGGGTCCTTAGAATAAGGATCCGGAGCCTGCCATTTAGGGTAGTATATTAGGTCCCCCATTCTCGCAAACTCCCCTATGCCATGTTAAGAGGGCGCAGTCTGCATGTCTTGCGCTGGTGGTCCTTATGGTAGGGATCCTCGGATCTGCATGGGGCTTCAGAGATTTGGGATTTACGGACGAAGGTTCCTGAGGGTTTTCACAAAGCGTCCGCAAAGTTTCGACAGGGGTTTGGAGCATTAGAGGTTTTGTTTTGGGGGGACTTCATCCCTAACCCCTACAGTAGAAGCCAGAAAGTTGGAACATAATTGTCCTCATACCATTAAGGTAAAGTATAGGGGATCCCAGCATTAATCATCCTAAATCCATGTTCCAACTTTCTGGGGTTCACTATNCCTACAGTAGAAGCCAGAAAGTTGGAACATAATTGTCCTCATACCATTAAGGTAAAGTATAGGGGATCCCAGCATTAATCATCCTAAATCCATGTTCCAACTTTCTGGGGTTCACTATAAACCGTCATAAGCGAGCTGGGATTCTTAAAAGGCCTGCAAAGATGCTCTAGGGATGGTGGAAGCATGCTGGTAAACCCTAAACCCTAAACCCTAAACTCGCGGGAAGTCCAGGGATTTCGGGGCTTAGTGGGACTTGGGACAACTAGGGCTTGACTGCTTGGCAGATTTCGGGTTTTTGGGGGGGATTTCTGTGCCTTCTACCCCAACCCAGCCCAGAGACACCAAAGCACCTTCATGAAGGAAGGTTCCTTAGGGAATTATTCTTGGGGTTTTCGGGTATGTTATAATCCAAAAATATGGTGATGACTCTGAGGGGATACTAAGGCTAATCATTACCTGTCCTCACGGAATATTCCCTACTTACCCTACTTAAGCCTTGTGTCGGGCTAACCGGAAGCCCCAAACTGGTCTTTCAGGGTATATCTAATGTAGGAACCTGATTAAGAAACCCTGGACCTATAACCCCCAAATAGTATGATTCATATAAAGACAAAGAACCCTAATAAAGGCCCAAGGTTTCTTAATCAGGTTCCTACATTACGGCCCAGGGTGCGCTGGCACTGTTTGCGGATCCTGCTCGTTGTGACCAGCCACTAGCCGGCGGTACCTGGGCTGCGGCGTTCCAAGCAACAGAGATGAGGATGCCTGCTAGCTTCTGATGAAGCCTAAACCCTGGACCCTAAGCGGCCTGAACCCAAAAACTGGGCGCATACGTGAATGTTACCCAAACGAGGATGGTACCCATGCAGACGCTCCTTCTGACGTTGCAATGCATCCGCTGCTACACCCCAGGGGGCTCATACCGTGCAGCTGGATCACGTGGGCAATAAATGAGGCGCAGACATCTCAACAAAAGCAAATTCACCAGAGCCTGTGTCACTCACACCTGTGAACCAACGAAGCAAACTTTAACCTCATGTGAGAATCCGAGAAACCATTCAGGTGCTTTTTTGGGCAGCATCAGCGCCGACCAACAACCACGCTCGTCCATGAACAAGCTCTTCACGAACTGGACTTCCTCTTGAAGCACGACGTTGGCTTGCCTCGCGAAACTGAGGATTCGACAACACATGTGAAAATATCTGGCTTCCCTAATTCCGTCGTGTCTTCTGCCTGTCTTCGACGTCATTGCACGCAAAACGCTCAGCCTCTGGACTGCCAACTGGAGGATAATCGTCTTACTTCGCATCGTTCCCTCCTGAGCTCCGACAACCCCCACCCTCCTTCCCGAAGCCCTAACCCGCCAAGGATCCCCATGATCACACTGGTGGTTCTTGAATCCGAAGAGATGGCAATGCCGGGATAGCAGGTGGAGTGGTGCAACCAGCTTGAGCCACGCAAAGACCGAGCAATCAGGACAAGATGGAAAAGGCACGCTAGAAAACTAATGCTACCAGTCGAAGAACGGCAAGACCCACAATAGCACTAAAGTCATAGCAATAACGCCGAACTGAAACAAAAAGCGACTATGGATAATGACGATGTAACTAACACCACTGACTGTAGTCAGTAGTCCTGGCAACACAATACCACTGCTCAAGTCTCACCGACAGAGCACCGCGAAATTGTGGATGTCATGCTCAGCCGCTGTTTTCAGATTCTGTTTCTTCCATCGCAATAATTCACTTGTGTTACTAAGGCTTGCAAATATCAGTTTGGATGGTGTGGATTACATGGCAGGAAAGGATTATGAGCAATGCTTTGCGTAATTATTGTGTGCTTGCATTGCTTGGCGTAGTACTAAACGAAGTTATGAGCAATACTTAGCATGCTTGTTCGTGTTTGGATGCATAGCAAAAAGGCTGCAGGCCGTACTTCCTACGATTATTCGTTTTCGGATGGTGTGGAGTACATGGGAGGAAAGGGTTATAGATCATTTGCATTTGGACGGTTTGGTGCAGTAGCAAGAGGATTAAAAGCAATGCTTTGCGTGATCATTGTGTGCTTGGATTGTGCGGTGCAGCAGTGCCCGGATTACAAGCAATACTTAGCATGCGTATTTGTGTTTGAATGGATAGAAAGGATTGTAGGCAATACTTAGTTTAATTATTCGAGTTTGGATGGTGTGGCTTGCACAGGAGCTAGGGGACCACAGCCAGTATCCTAGTGTGACCGTTTGGAAGCCAGCCAAAAAAAAAAACAACATCACAATATGATATATAAAAAAACACCTACCCCTGATCGTGATGATGATGATGCTGACAATGTGGCGATGATGATGACGAGTGTTGCTTCTCCTTCTTCTGTGGTTGTGCAGAGCTAAGGGCCGCATTTCTACCCGTCGTAGAGCAAGCCGCGCGAAAGTTCCGGTTGAGTGTTTTGGGGAGTGAAACTATGCTCCGTCCAGGGAAGGACGTGTACACCAGTCCAGCCTGATACAGGATCTCAATACCAGTTACCAGGCATCGCAAATCCCTGGTCTTTGACCGGTCGCCACTGAGAGTGCTAATTCTGGCTTGTCCGCTCGGCTTGCATAGTACTAAAACGAGACCCTCAGCAGCTGTCACCCCATGCAGCCGTCACCGCTGCATGTGCCGCCCGAAAGCACCCGGCCCTCTTCGTCAAAGTTGGATCTCCAAAAGGACAAGTTGTGCGGAGTGAACGTCTCCGTGTTCCAGTTTTGCGCGGCTGTCGCGTAGAAGAAGTAATTCACACAGGTCACCTAGTTCATGGTTGTGATATGATTAAAAGTCTACATTTCTATTCCTTATTGGGTTTAAGTAGCCACAAAAACATGTAAAATGTCCTAAACCCTAAACCCTAAACCATATGACAAGGTCACGGCATCGAAGACCGGCAAGCCGGTGATGCGCCTGAGCTCATCTGCATAGTGTGGGAGTTCTGTGCATTCCAACAAGATCATCTTGATAGCGCCATAGCCTGGGTTTAGGGTTTAGGGCTTTAGGGTTTTAGGGTTTAGGGTTTCAGGATTTTGGGTTTAGGGTTTTAGGGTTTAGGGTTTAGGGTTTTATAAGCTGGGTTGTAGTTTTGGGGCTCTGAAAAGTATTTTTGAATAGGTACCTCTATAGGAACCATAAAGGGGAATTAAAAAAGTTTCCCAAATTGACAGCTAGTAGCCCTCTCTGGTGCTTTCCTCTTTCAGGATCTCCAGGACGTAGGCACTGATCGCATTCTGAACACGGATGGTGTCCACTCTCTCTGCATTGGCTACAGCCTCGAAACCAGGAAGACTTTCACAGCCTCGAATGACAAACTTCTCCGAGTTCGTCACCTGAATGCCACTCTCAAGAAGCAGCTTGTCCTTACCAGGCTGCAAGCTTTCTGCATTGGCGGTCAGGATAAGCACTCTTTCTGCCGGTTCCATAGCGGCAGCCATCGTTGCTGCCTGGATCAGTGCACTCATAAACACAGGAACCGGCGACACGTAGCGAGCGAAGCATTGATAATGCATCATGAAACCACAGTTGCCTGTAATGCCAACCACGCCCTGCTGCTCCAGCTGCCTGATCTCCGAAGCCATATTTTCAAGGATGTCCGATTCGAAGGATCCTTCCTGGGCTTTCTGGAACGTCAGCCCCTTCACCACACGCGGGCACGTCTTGAAGCCAAAGGTGCCTGGGTGATCAATGTCTCCGAAAGCTGGAGGATACTCGTACTCTAACTGGAGGAGTCCTAGTTTGCAGCCTCCACTCGCCGTAGGCGATGCGGGTGTCGGTGATCGTGGAGATCGGCCGAGCTTCTCCTCTAAACGACACAAGACTTTGGCGTCGTTGTAGTGGCTCAGCCCCGATGCAGAAGCAAAGAGATCCAGCATCGTGAGCTCGTTGAAGACGGGGAGATCCGTTCCTTGCCTCAGCAAACTGCTGAAGATGCTCAGCCGGGTCGTCACGATGATACTCTTAATAAGCATGTCCTTCTTTCCTTCCACGTTCACCGCCGCGATGCGCTCCTGGACCATCTTGACTAGCGAAGCACCGAGAGCCTCATCCTCTGCTGCGTCCGTGTCGAAGTTCAAGTACCGGGTCCAACGAGAGTCCTGCGAAGCATCCACCCCCAGAATATCAAGGCGGTCCAAGTCCTTACTTGTCCAGCATCCTACCAAAAAAAATAGGGCTTAGCCTTTGGGTTTTGGGGGATTATATCTACCACCCCCAAGAGAGGTTAAAGGTTGCCTACTCTACTACGAAGAGTCCATCATGATGTTGCAGCCGGCGATGAAGCTCGGCTTCAGACTCTTCACCTCCTCTTGGGAGCCCCAGGTGATAAGCAAGACCTGGGAGTTTCCGAAAAACTAGGGTAGTGTTCCTTTAAACGGGATCTATAAGGGTTCTATAAAGGGTTTAGGGTTTAGAGTTTCCGAAAACTAGGGTAGTACCTTATTTTGGGATCCCTATACTCAGGATCCTACTATTTAGGGTACTATATTAGGGTCCCACGTTTTCTTAAACTCCCACCGGACCTGCTCACAACTCTTGAAAGCCGCGGAGATCATGGGCAACCTGAGTTCTTCATAAAGAACTTATCTCAAGTTAGCATAACTATACACTCCAATATCCCTGAATTAAGGAATACTTCGGGTTTCTTCAAGGGATCTATAAGGGATCTATAGGGTTTAGGGTTTAGGATACCCAGAGACTCCAATATCCTACTATTATTTGAAGTATCTTCCTTAGTTAAGGGATATTGGAGTTCCGGCGTAATAAGGAAACCAGATAGTCGACTATAACCCGTTATGACAACTTAGGTAGATTCACCCTAAGCCCTAACTTCAGCAAAAGCTTCCCTACGTTACCCAAAACGCTAACACCGAGCCCCTAAACCCTAAACCCTATAAACCCTATAAGCCCTATAAGCCCTAAAAAACCTATAAACCCTATGAACCCTATCAACCCCATGAACCCTATGAAACCCAGACCCTAAGTTCCGAAGCCAAGGAGGCTGGATGATGGGTGTCAGGTAGACGGGCCGCTCCGTGATCACGCTCCGAACCGCGGAGTGGTGCTTCAGCCACAAGTTCCCAAGGTCGGCTGTAACCCCGGTGATCCTGGTTTCGGGTTGAGGATTCAGGCTTTAGAGTTCACGGGTTTAGGGTTTAGGGTGATTCTTTGGGGACTTGGTGAGAAACAGAAGGGATACGTAGGAAATACGGGGGGTTTGGGGTTTGGGCCATTTTTGAAGCAACCTAAAGAAGACACATAGTGCATTTCTTGGGGCTTCCGTAGTATTTCCGCTCAAGGGAAGTTCCCTTAACAAGAACCCAGGATCCCTCAAAGGAGCCTGATTAAAAGGGTACTCAGGGTTTCTTTAAGGACTCCTTTGGGGGTTCCTTTATGGGTTCCTTTAAGGGTTCCTTTAGAACCCAGGATCCTGTCAGCGCATTCCATGAAGGTCACGAGCCGATCGAAGCAGTCGCGAATCGATTGCAAGGCTTCCTTGTCCAGGTGGTCGGCCATCAAGCACGCTCGAGTGAGCCCTTTGCACCTGTAATCTTCAGGGCGAAGGCTTTACGATCTTGGGGGGGTTCGTGTTTAGGATTCAGGAGTCAAGTTTCGGTGTTTGGGGTTTTGGCTTGAGCGATCCCTTTGCACCTGGACATGATCTTGCATCCTGCCCCCGTGTCGACCTTCATGATATCATGCGGCCAACTGCCTTCGTCAACACACAGCACGGCAAAATTCTGCTGGCACATCCTTGGCTCGGGTAGTGGACGTAGCTCAAGCTATCATAGTAGGAAACCATAGTATCTACGCCATAGGTTCACTTGACACATGTGTATGTTTAGGTGTGTGTGTGTGTGTGTGTGCGTGTACATATTTATAAATATGTATATATATATATATATATATATATATATATATATATATATATATATATATATANTATATATATATATTTATTATTCCTATACACTCCATCTTTTCTCTATACATGTGAAGATCCTCGAAATGAAAACTGAAACTTCGGTATTTTACCCAGCGTCTTCTTCTCTGCGACTTTGGCCAGGGCCAAAAGCTTGCTGCGTGCTTTAGCCTGCAAGTGGCGTGGGGCTAACGGGCTTCGGAAAGTTTCTAGGATTTTCATGTTCGAGGGTTTTGCGACCTTAGGGCTTTGGGGTTTTGCGATTTCAACGCTTTGTGTGTGTTAGGGCTTTTGGGGTTTTCGGGCATTTACGGCATAGGGGTCTAAAGTGTCGAAGTTTTACGGCTTAGGATTTAGGCTTGGGATTCAAGTTGCGGGGTTCCGGGTTCGGGCTTGGGCCGAACAAGCTTCAGGATTTCGGAGTTCACATTGAGGGCTCGGGGCTTACGGTCTGGGTTGCTTGACTATGTCGTGTCAACCCAAATCGAAAAACCTTAAACCTCAAACTCAATACCCTAAACCCCATACACTCAACCCTACACCCCAAACCCCAAACTGAAGTTCAGACTCGAAACACCGCTTTGCGGGCTGAGAGGACCGGCCGCTTTCATGTCGGCGAACCGAAGCCCAAGCCTGGGGAACAGAGGGCTCAGGGCTTAGACCAATCAAGACGGCTTCTGCTCAAAAGGACTCAAGTTGAATACTGAAGAGTTTCGGGTTTAAGCCTAGGTCAAAACTGAACGGTGAAGAGCTTAAGGTTTAATGTCTACACAAAGAACGGTTTAAGCGCAAGGGGTTTACCGAAAGCCTTTATGACTGCATGCGCAAATAAGGCGCCTTCAGCGTGAGCTCAGTCCACGAAAAGCAGAAAACTACCTTGAACAAAACATTCCTAGGCGGTGTCCAAACAGCATTGCGGTCTTGAGATCATTTGCAAATCATCGTGGCCGTGGAGCGTGTCTCAATGGGTAACGAGTCCCACTTGAATATTTCTTGCGCCTTGTGCGGAAAGAATGCTGCTGGAGTCGAGGAACTTGCACGTAAGCAATGCAACAGCAAAATCATCGCTGTTCAGACAATTCTCACACTCCTCTTTCACCCTTCTCTAAGACCTGTATCTGCGAATCTTTTTGTTTCCAAACCATGCCCTAAGAGTTTAAAACGTAAAAATTGGCAGATCTCAGAATTGAAACATTGGCAAGGTTCTCGCCTGCAGGCACGCCTCATGTCTTTGTTTGCTTCCCAACGCCCGCTTGTGAAATCTTCTCGGAACTTCCTCTGCACCCTGCAGATCACCAGACTTGAAAATGCTAAGAGCAGTTTCAGTGGCCTTAAACCAAAGTTTGACAAGTTGAACTTCTTTAAGCCTGCCAATAAAGCGAAACAGCCGAAGAGATCAAGATCTACCCACGTGCACAGCGGGCTTGGTTTCAGAAAACTGCACACCGAGCTTCCCGAAAGAGTGCAACAAGAGGCTTTTGGCTTTTCAGCAATGATGAAAAAGGACGGAGGAAATCCACTTTAATGCCGTCACGCAAGATCGGTCTTAGCGACTTTCTCGATCGCAAGTTGAAATCTGTTGAAGTGGCGCAAGCGCAGACCGGACGCTGCGCGCTTGTGAAAGTTTAAAACCTCCTACCAACTTACTTCTTAAACACACGGCGCGAGCGGACTTCTCTTTTCCCACTAAGACTCCTGTCTTGAGCCGTGGTACGACCTACGGAGAACACGCAGTGAAGCGTACTACACTGGGCATACACACTGAAATGAAATGTTTGTTACGCCCTCATCGATTCAAGCTACGGTCCGCCACTTGACTCGACCTTCAAACATTCTTCTACATTCCACTTCAGCTTTGTCACATGCTCCTTCGAACAATCTTCATTTCTCGCATGCTCCTTTGAGCAATACTGCTTTGGCTTAGTCTTCCTTTCCCTGCTTGTCGTGGATGTAGTTGATTTTAGGTCCTGTAACGGAAAAACTCGTGAAACAACTACTGGCTCCGGCTTTGCTTCAGCTCATCCGAAACCATGCGTTCAGCTCAGAACTCGCGGTAGTCGTTGTAGATTCGACAAGAACCTTGAACTGTCTCTTCATCGGCATAGCAATGCCTTCTGTACGTTTGGGTCTCAGTACCCACTTTGTGCTCGTAGTGCATGTCGTGTGGCAGGTGCCTTTACTCAGCGACGCTGCCATTCTTTGCAAAAGTCTTTGCTCACGGCCTTGACTGCCCTCACCACTTTTCGCACGCTGCTTCAGCATTACTTTTGCCTACTCGCGTACTGTGTGACACGACAAAATTACACGCAACAAAAAAGGGCTGGTTTAGCACCGCACAAGACAGAGCACGTGGACCCAATTTCGGGGACCATGACCTCCACAGTACCCAGTACTGAATTCGGTTGCGAAGTTTGTATGCTGTGTGCAGAGACTTCAGAGCCGCTTCGATAAAGCCGAAATCGCTGCAAATTCTGTCTCTAAAACGAGTGCCGAAGTTTCATCTTTTTTGTCAGCTTTCGAGCCAGTTAGCGTCCCATTTCTGGTCTCTTGGTCTTTCCATCGGTGCTCGTAAAATCATTTCAAAAGGCTTTTTTGGGCTTGTAAAATCGTTTGGAGAACGTCTATTGCGGCAATCCCGAGCAAGTAACTGTATGTACAACGGGAAAGCAGGGAAAGAACCTTTTCCGGGTTGTTTGCAATCTCTCCAGAGCACAAAATAGATTGCCAAAACCTGGATCGGACGTGAGTGGATTTAGGGCTTTTTTTGGCGTGAGCGGGCCTCGTAGGCGGCTGCAGCACTCGGTTCCAAGAAAACCAACAACCAAACCACAAAAACAGCGGTGAAACAAAGAGACTAAGCCGGACAAAAAGGTGGACGACAGACTGCAGTGTGCGAGCTTTGTCAGCAAAGCTCGTTCAGTCCTAGCTACATCGTGAGTGGATCTAGGGCTCGAAACTCTCCAAATCTTGAAGGTCTGGTTACACTGTTGAGGTCACATGAAGCGTTTTTACTTTCAGGCTATTTACGAGTTCTCGTTTTCGGAACCACGGGAACGTGCATCAGAGCGCCAGCATCCTAGCCGGGGGCATGCTCCATCATAGTTCGGCGAAGGGGGGCTTGAGAAGGGGGGGCTTCTCGAAGGGGGCTTGAGAAGNCAGACAACAAGAATAAAAAACGTTTTCTTCACACACAACAAGGAGAAAGCCACACGAAATCGCTTCAGGGGGGTTAAAAGCGATGAAAACAAATTATACAAGTGAAACGCCTTGCTTCTGCACACACAAGAAGGAGAAAGCCACGCAACAGACAAAAAAAAAAAACGTCTTCTTCACACACAACAAGGAGAAAGCCACAGGAAAATCGCTTCAGGGGGTTGAAAGCCATGAAAACAAATTAAATATGAGTAAAACGCCTTGCTTCTCCACACACAAGGAGAAAGCCACACGCAATCGCGTCAAGGCCTGAAAGCGAATAAAAAAATGATTCTATTGCAACAGTCAAACGAAAAAAAATCTTTTTTTCGCACGATGTTTGGAGCCCCAAGGGCCCTGCGCCTGCCGAGCCCAAGGAGAACTGCTACAAGCAGCCCACGGCTTGAAAAGATTGAGGAAGCGGCTTGAAACCCCCTTCAAGAATTTCTGGCTGGACCTTGCTCGAGGATTGAGAAGGGAGTCGAAACCTTCTCAAGGAGCTTGAGAAGGGACTTGAAGCCTCCTTCGAGAATTAGGAGACCTCCCTTCCCAAGTCCCCCTTGAAGCCCCTTCTCAAGCCCCCTTCAAGCCTCAGGGAGAAGATAGCCCTTCTCAGTCTTCTTGAAGCCGCTTCTCGAATTGAATTCGAGAATTCCAGAAGCTAGAATTCTCAAAGGGGGCTTGAAGCCCCTTGGGAAGCTCCCTTTAATTTAAGGGGGCTTCAATTCATTGAATTAATTCAAGCCCCCCTTCAAAAATTCAAGTGGAGCATACCTGCCTAGCCGCAGCAAACTTATCAAGAGCATTACAAATGGAGAGACGACGAGCCTTGTGTGCATCCGAGGTGAGACAAAGGAACATGTCGGTGGAACAAAATTTTTGGAGCCTTCATACAGGACAGAAGGCGCATCGTGGGTGAGACCAAAGAACTCGTACCAACATGGAAGATGCACACTTGCTTGGGCCAGACGCAAAAAAATGGTCAAACCACCCAAACACAGTCCAACCCACCCAGAGCCCTCCTAAAAACACAATCAAGCCCACCCAAACCCAGGCCAAACCTCAAACCCATTTCAAGCTCAAACATGGTCAAAACCTCGAACCCCTAAAACCCATTCCAAACCACCAGAAGCTCACAACCACCCAAACCCGCCCACTCCAAATCTACAACCCTGCAAAAATGACTCCAAATCCATTCCAAAGCTCTTGAAAACATGTCAAACTTTGCACTAAAGATGCAAATTTGTTTTTTTTTGATGTTCAAGGTGTTGCGCAGTGCATGAAGGCTGTCACACACAGTACAAACATAACGTGCGCGCGGCCGCTCAATGTGTTGAAGTTTCTTCGTGAAAAACTTAAGGTCCCTCCTAGACCTTTTCCCTTGGAAGAACTAAGTCACTACAGCCACAGCGGACAGCTGCAAGTCTTTTTCACTCAGCTTGAGCCAAACAGTCACGGAGTGCGGCAGAGTTCACACGTAAGTGTGGAAACGAATTCAAACAAACGAATTAGCGTATTGGGCANCAGAGTAAATCTTGTGGGATTTAAACATAGCGCTGAGGATCCTTCAAGGAGTCCTCATAAACAAAACAAGTACACTTTGAGATCGAAGAGATTCTCAAATGTACTCACAAATCATCAAGAAAGGTTTCCTCAACCTTGAAACCGTTCCCGAAGCAAAAACACTCACTAACAGAGGTACTCTTCACAAGCGACTAACGCTCATGATCTTACACCCCCCGCATTTTGCTGAGGGCTTCCTCNCAACCTTGAAACCGTTCCCGAAGCAAAAACACTCACTAACAGAGGTACTCTTCACAAGCGACTAACGCTCATGATCTTACACCCCCCGCATTTTGCTGAGGGCTTCCTCAAAGATCTTCAAAGAGATCAACAAAAGACCAACAGTGGCCCTTCTGCACTAGGGGGATGCCCAGGCCACATTCCCTTGGTGCGTACTCGCCACTCAAGCACACGACCACCAAACACAACACAACGTCGATCTTTGATCAAAAGGGCGTGCAGATTCTGAGAAAACTCAGATCGTAGTGAAAACACGTGGCAAACAAATTCAGCTTGCACACCTGTACCAGTTGGACAGGGTTGTCTTGGACCAACNGATCTTTGATCAAAAGGGCGTGCAGATTCTGAGAAAACTCAGATCGTAGTGAAAACACGTGGCAAACAAATTCAGCTTGCACACCTGTACCAGTTGGACAGGGTTGTCTTGGACCAACAGAGGACCAAGAGTTCGTGGTGTCAAACACGTAGCAACCTAATTAAAGCGGGCCGCTCAGAAACACTCAGTTCCTCTTCACGACCTCGTCTCAGCTCACCGTGTCAGGGCGAAAAACGCCAG
>BGNK01003086.1:62722-83153 GCA_003297005.1 Symbiodinium sp. clade A Y106 | reverse complement strand
TTCAGCTTTTGCTAGCTACTTAGCCTGAAATTTATTTTTTTGGGGATTTCGGGCCCGGAATATTTTAATTGTCACCCCCTTTATTAATGTCACCGCCCCCTCTAACATAAAGAATCTAGCCTAACTGGCTACGTTAAAACTCCTCTTGCGCCCGAAAAGTCCGGCCCGGGGAATATTTTAATTGTCACCCCCTTTAATAAAATCACCGCAACATTATTAGGGTTCCTTATATGAATCCTTCTATTTTGTGGTTATAGGCCCAGGGTTTCTTAATCAGGTTCCTAGATTAGACCGACCGGAGAGGTGGCTCGATTTCCTGGGCACTCAGAGGCCAGATTCCAAGGAGGAGAGGGGTGGGTGGGAGGCCCTTGAACCCTACTTGGGATAGTTTTGAAGGCTCTATGAGGCTTTATATTTCGGAGGAAGGCGGGGTGCAGGGTTTTGTTGACCGTTCATGTTGTTTCAGGGGCTCATGGATTAGGGCCTTGGGTTTTGGGTTCAGCGTTGAATGCTTTAGAGAGGCACTCAGCGAACATGAAGTGATGCAACCGGGAGATACATGGGCTTGACGAAGCCACACCCCTAAATCCTAAAGCCTAAACCCCCAAACCCTAAACCTTAAACCGTGGAGATTGAAGTCAACTTCGAGCTGTCCTGGCCAGTGATGCCTGACGAAAGAAGGGTCTCGCGTTTGCCGGCCTGTCACTGTCGGGTTTGGGGTTTAGAGTAAACAGGCTTAGGGTTCAAAGATTAATCACGGGGAGTGGGGTTTCGGACCATACCAGCATCACAGTCTTGGTGATCCTGCAGCTTACAATGCTCGTCCTACCCTGCTCCCTCCCAAGAATTATGGTTTTTCTTGGTAGACTCCAGAATGTTTGGCTTTAAGTCTCCAGGGTCTATGCAAAGGAGCCACGACTTGATTTTTTTCTGGACATCCCGGTGATTTTTGCGTAGATGTAGGCTTGGAGTTGAAGGTGATGTAGAGTCCGTAACACTTACCTATGCTATTTTGGGGTATATTCGGCTGACCCTCTCGTTGCGAGGAGATTCGCCAGTTCGCCGCGGGGCTGAGGTCGCATGGGGGTTTGGGGTTTAGGGGGCCGAGACCCGGGGCTGGTGGTGGACGCTTTAGGGCCGTTTAGGGTTTTGGGATTTAGGGGTCCAGGGGTGTAGGGGTTTAGGGATTTAGGATTCAGGGGTGTGGAGGTTTAGGGTTTAGGGGTTTTGCAAACCCAACTTGCCCAAAGCCAAGTCCCTCATTACACTGCCAACCTCTGAACCATCATAGACCCTGAATCACCACCTCGAGCCCTACTCCCTCACACCCTACACCTCATAATGCCTTACAAAGCTTCATTAAAGATCTTTGAAATCTTGAACCGTGAGCCGAATATACGAAATCCTAAGTTTATGGTGCCCCCGGCTTCGATGAAACCCGAAACCCCTAAACCCTAAACCGCTACACCCCGTGGTGCCCCGGGCTTCGATTGAGCATTGACACCGGGGGGAAGATGAAGGGGCTCCTACCCCATGCTTCCATGTCAGAGCTCTTGCCCTAGATCCCAAGCTAAACGATTTTAGGTTTTTGGGTTTAGGGTTTCGTTTTAGGGTGTAGACTTCAGGAAAGTTCAGTTGAACCTGGCGGAGGCTGGCTTCAACCGGGTCATTTGGACCTTCAGCAAGCCCCAGCATGAAGGGCGTGATTTCTCGGCAAGGGCCTCACAAGCACAGGCGCGAGAAAGCACCAACTTGCACTGACGAATGCTCACAGCACGTGCTTGCAGCGGAGGCGCTCGTGACACCTTACTATTGGGCCTTAATAATTATCTATACTATTTTTGGGGGTTCCTTATTCTATTTATAGTATAGTATAAGTATACCCCGCAGCCCTATTCTAATTATAAAGGCCCCTTTGCTATGTGAGCCTCATTGTGGGAGCACTGATATCAGAGCGAGGGTCTCATACTTGGCCTATACTTGCCGAGACGCTCTCAAAATCCCGAGAATAAAACCTCCTTACCACAGGATATGAGATAGGGGATTAAACATTACATTCCAACCCCTAAACCCTAAACCCTAAACCTATAAGTTAGGCTATAATAGACTAGTTTCCCGTAAGAGGGGATCTTACACACCAAGTCACCTTGAAGAACGCCGGTCCAAACATCCTGCAGATGGCTGGGTTCCACCCCCTTCCACCTGGTGCCATAAACTCGCAACCTTCAACCCTGAATCCCTGGGTTGTTTATGGATTTGGATGTTGATTAGCTGGTTTAGATCTTTCTATCACCTGGTAAGCCTTGTCACGCCATGAAACATTCCTGGGAAGCCCTGGAAGCTGCCCCGGAATATCAAATGCGGTTGGTTCGGGTTTAGGGTATGCAGTCCTGGGCCCTCAAATAACCTACATGTTCAATGTGCATGGGAAAGTAATCCCTAAACCCTAAACCCTTAAAACCCTAAACCCCAAACCCTAAACCATAAACCCTAAACCTTAAAACCCAAACCCTAAACCCTAAACCACAAATCCTAAACCCTAAACCCTAAAACCCAAACCCTAAACCCTAAACCACAGATCCTAAACCCTAAACCCTAAACCCCAAACCCTAAACTCCTGAGAAGTCATCCCCCAACCCCCAAAGTTTCCACAGGACCGGCGGAGAAGAGGTGTAGCCTCCTCGGCAGTGTTTTGGGTCGGCTCCAGGGTTCGGGGTTTTAGGCTAAACTTAGTAGATTTAGGGTTTAGGGTTTAGGGTAGCTGAGTGGATACTATTACACTTCTTGGGATAACATTACCCACTATAGAACTGAAAGTGTACACTTCTTGGGGGCTTATGAACTCAGCAACTAAGACAAAGCTTTAGGGTTTCGGGCTTTAGGGTTTAGGGCTTATGGAAATCAGCTCCTGTTTTGTTTGTGGGGATTTCGCAATTTTGGAGGTCCTTGGTGGGGAAGCCGACAAGCCCTTATTTTTGCAATGGACGTGTTAGGGGAGGCGCCCAACATCGTCAACAATCGCGAAAAGTTTCCGTTTGGGAATCACGAAGCGCCTTTTTTTGCAATTTGAGGTCCTTACACCCAAAACCACGAACATTGACCGGGTTCTCCAAGTCCGTAAAACAAGGAAAAGCATCATTTTTGCCATTTTGGTGTTCCATGTCAGGTTAAGGTTTGATTCTTTACATTTGGGGGTTTTGCGTTGTCAGGGCTTAAGTGTTACCTTAACCCTGAAGAACCTACCTTTTTAGGGTTCCTTATTATGATTTCCTTATATAAGTCCTTAAAAAGGTAGGTTCTTCAGGGTTAAGGTAGGGTTTGGGGTTTTGCTGTTCATTTTGTGAGGTTCAAGGTCTCCGGTTCGAGGGTTTGGGTTTCAAGCTTTTCGCGCTTAGGGTTTAGGGTTTTTGCGGCTGAGAGTTTTGAAAGCTTGAAACGTTTTTGTACCGTTTCAGAGTTTCTGGGCTTCGTATTTGGACTCTGTTGGGGGTTCGGGATTTGATTTTCAATGCCCAGGTATCTCCAATTCCGAGATCGCGTGGTCTTCGTGGTTGGAGAGGCCTCTGCGTATGCTGAGCCAGGGGATGGTTTCATAAACAACAGTAGCACAGCACCTGGCAAAGTGTGAGCTCACCGCCGACATGATAATGAGTAGCGCTGTCGTCGTTGTCGTGTGAGCACATCAAACACAAGTTTACAGATTTTGCAGCAGCAAACACAAGAGACCTCGACATCGCATCGTACTGCATCGTGTCGGCAACACATGCGTAGTTCTACTGTAAGGGGGTTTAGGGTTCCTTTAAGGGGTCCTTTAAGGGGGTTCAGGGTTCCCTTAGGGGGTCCTTTAAGGGGGTTTAGGGTTCCCTTAAGGGTTCGTTTAGGGGTTGCCGCAGGGGTTGCTTTTTGGGGTTCGTTTGAGCCTTGAAGGATTGGTTCAATAGCCTTGACGGATTGCTTGAAGGCTTGGGCATATGAGGCCTGAGTCTTGGTTGAAGGCGTTAAACACGGTTCCTTTAAGGGAAGCCGCTGAAACGGAAACCCTTAGAGCGAACCGCTGAAAGTTTTCCAAACCCTAAGCCCTAAACACTAATCGATCGCTACACCCTACATCCTAGGCCCTAAACCTTGGATCCTAAACCCTGAACCTTGAATCCTAAACCCTACATCCTAAACCCTAAACCCTACAAACCCTAAACCCCAAACCCCAAACCCTAAACTCAAAAACTTAAGCTTGAATGATCAGCTTAAGCCTTAACCCGTTCTAAAGCATAGCAGCATAAAACACCTTGTCGGAAATGTACACAAGTGACACTCTAGCCTTACCTAGAGGTATATGGTAATTATAGTTCATAATTACAGCCATTTACAGGTAAGTGTATGTCTGTATACAAATATTCTTTAATATTTCTATTGACAGTACTGTCAGTACTACGTAATACATAGAGTTATTGAAGGCCCTCAACCCAACACTATTAAACCCGGATCGGAAAGTAGACCCTCGAGTGCTCGTGCGGGTCGGCCCCACATTCTGCAGCAAAGCAGGGCCGTTCTTTGTGTGTGCCTGCTCTAAACGATCCGGGGTCCCTTGTGTGCCCAAGGCGGTCCGGGCTACATTCTGCAGCAAAACAGAGCTGTTCCTTTTGTGTGCCTGCTTTAAACCTTCGCCCCACCCTGGTGCTGATTCTTGCTTACCAAATTCTGCTTATAAAAAGTGCAAGTATCTCTTGTATGTGCCTGCTTTAAATCCCCCTAATCCTTCACCCCCCCCTGCCCCTGCCCCTGCCCTGCCTTTGCCCCTGCCCCTGCCCCTGCCCCNTGCTCCTGCTCCTGCTCCTGCTCCTCCTGCTCTTCTCCTGCTCCTGTTCCTGCTCCTGCTCCTGCTCCTCCTGCTCCCGATCCTGCTCCTGCTCCTGCTCCTGCTCCTGTTCCTGGATTAAGTTCGGAAGGAAACGAAGCGCTGCCCTGTTGCCCTCCCCTGCCCACTTGCCCACTTGCCTTGGAATGAGTTTAGGTGCTAAGCCCTACAAGGAATAGGTTTGGGTGGTTTGGCCGCCTTAGACGGTGTGGGGTGGGAGAGTTAAAAGAAAGAGCCATCCACAATCAGGCTCCAACGGCCAATCGTCATATGACGGCGCACTCGAAATTACACTGTCGCAAGATACTTCGGCTTATGCGCCCCTCTACGGCAAACCCTAAACCCTAAACCCTAAATCCTAAACCCTAAACCCTGAACCCTAAACCCTAAACTTTAACCTTACGGACAGGCTGCGGGCCCCTCCCCGGCGAAGCGGCTACGGCTTCTGGAACCCCTGGCGGGAAGGCAGGGCTCTAAGGGCCTTACATAGGGTTCCTTTAAAGTGTTCCCTTTTAAAAGGGTTAATAAGGATTACTATAAGGCGTGTTATGGGGGTTTAGTATAGGGGCCTTAATATTTACCTACACTATTTTGGTGGCTCCTTATTATAATTATTGCAATTATAGTATAATGTGCCCCAAAACCTTATGCGCAAGCACCTCATCGTCGCAGCAGCCCACCATAGGTCGGACAGCACGACAAGCACAGCGGCAGCAGACAAGTAAAGGTGCGCAGTTTGACGAGTCTGCATCGGATCCGGACATGGCTTCAGAGGTGCATGTGAACAAAAGAAGGGAAGAGGTGGATCGCATCTTGGGACCTCGTGCACTTGGCTATGGGAAGAACTTCCTGCTGATCCTGAACTTCCCGAACGCTGTGTATAATGTACAGACGCTGGAGAAGAGGAAGAAGGCTCTGTGTTTGTTGTGGTGCATCCCGACAAGGCCCCAACCGAATTTGAGGAGGAAAAGTGTAAAAAGACCTTCATCCTGGTGAGGATGCTTACGAGTGTTCCTTTCCGGGTTCTTGTAGGCTGTCATTTCGCCTTTCATGGGTCCTTCAAGGAATTTAGGGTTCCAAAAAGGGCTTCCTTTCAGGGTTAAGGGTTCAGGGCTTCCTGTAAAGGAACCCTTAAGGGTTCTCAGAAGGTCCCATTTTGGGGCACGGTAGAGGCTCAACCTTCAGGTAATTGTTTCTTCGAAGTTTCTATCGGAGGCAGTTTGGTGTCATAGGTGTCGTAAGGATCAGGGATGAGGATTCCAGGATGTTCAGCTGTTTTGTAGGGCTTCGTACGAAGCATCGTCTGTGTTTTCTAGGTTCTTGTTCAAGAATTTAATTTAAGTTACCGATCTCATGAAGGTAGCTTAAATTGAACTCCTTAACAAGAGCCCAGTTTTCTTACGATGTATATACCACCGCAGACCTGACCGTCCAGGCCTGTGTCCGTTCTGCTTCTGCCCAGAATTAACTGGGGTGACCACCTTCAAACCCTAACCCCTAAACCGCTAAACCTTGCACCCTGAACCCTTAACTCCTAACCCCTAAACCCCTAAGCCCCAACCCCTAAACCCTAAACCCCTATCCCTAAACCCCTAGACCCTAATCCCTAAACCCTTAAACCCTAAACCCCTAAGAGGAGGCTCCCCGCTCTGAATCCCTGTTACAATGTCCAGAGAAGCTTCGAAGGATCCCTAAAGCCAGAAACACTAGGACCCTTTTTCGGGTTTAGGGCTTCAAGGTTTAGGGTTCCTTTTAAGGGTACTATATTAGGGACCCAAAAAGCACATAAGCATAAACATTTTATGGGGATATCCCTATTTTTATGGGCTTATTTTAAGGGGGTTTATATGGGATATCTCTATCCTAATTTTTGCTTATCTGCTTTTTTGGGGCCCTACTATAGGGTTCTATAAGTAGGACAAAGAGTCGGGCCTGGTTCTATAAGTAGGACAAAAAGTCGGCCCTTGTTTCCTTTTTTGGGGGGTTTAGGGTTTAGGGTGTTGGGTTCCCGTATAACCCCCTTTAAACACCAAAAAGGCCACCCTTTTTAGTCCTAGGTTACTCTTAGGTCTAGAACCCTTTCATAGGAACCCCATAGGATATATCAGGCCGTGAAACGCCATCACCGATACCCTGAAACCAAAACCCTAAATCTGCCAGGACACCCTTAGCCCCAAACCCCAAACCTGAATCCTTAACGGAATACTAAACCCGAGCACTTACTTGAAGGCTGATGGGACTTAGTAAGGTTGTAAGTAGGTCATAATTAGGATGACCCCATTTAGGGGACTTAAATAACTTACTTATAAGTTTAACCTTACTCATTGGAACAGACCCCAAAATCTACACCCTAAGGTCTATTTTAATCATGTAGGCCCCTATACCTACATGAAGCGCCCCGGAGAAGGCATTTTTAGATCCCTTATAGTCTCCTTCGAGGAAGCCCTAAACCATAAGCCATAAGCCCTGAACTAGATTACGGCCCCTGCATGAAACCCCAGAGGAGGCTCCCATTAGCTCTGTGCCTTGCCCGGGACGGCTTCGTGGCCTCTGCGGGAGCTCTCGGAGCGAGCGAGGCAGATTCGGTTTGCAAATGTGTGTGTGTGTGTTTAGGTTCAGGGTTGTTTTAGTGTTCAGGGCTTAGTTTTAGGATTCGTTCCGGATTGCATTTTATGTTTGTTTCAGGTTTAGGAGTGTGTTGCGGGTTGTGTTTTTAAGTGTCTGTTTGAGGTTTAGGGTTGATTAAGGGCTTGTGGCTTGTACGGTTTTGGAGCTTAGGGTTTTGGCCTTTATGGATGGACGGTGCGGGATTTAGGGTTTGGGGCTTTCAGAACATGAAGGGTCTTGTAGGAAAGGCCTAGTACGTGAGGGTGTCCTAATTTATTTGTACTACTGATAAGATAAGCAGGATTCTGCTATAAGGGTGGCGGGTTTTTTAGTCAGGGTTTTGAGGTTTGGGGACTTGATGCTGCAGCCACTTGAGACGGAGACAGATTGCTCCGAAGAGGACGGAGGGGCCACATTCACCTCCAAGAGAGGATGAGAGAGCAACTTTCGTCAATGACGAGCGGCGGGGTAATTTGGGATTTTCCGAAAATTAGGGGTACTTTATTTTGGGGTCCTGAAATAGGGTTTTGGGGGATAGTATACTATTATCATAATAAGGAACACCCACAATAGTAATTATGGATATAAGGATCCTACTGTATACTATTTTTGGTACTATATATTATGTACCATGTCTCCGCATTACGGTAACTTAAAGTATATCCTTAACAAGAACCCTGATCACTGTAGTTTAAAGCCCTGATGCCTAAACTCTAAATCCTAAAACCAGAGCCCTATTCTAGTTCTGATGGCCCCTTCTATGAAACCTAGACCCTAAACCCTATACCCTCATATGTGGATTTCCCGGCTCTCCTGGTCGTATTTCGGCCTTGATGTCGACTGCAGGCAGACATTAAAAAGGAGCTTAAAAAAACCCTCATATGAAGTCCCCTTCTATGAAACACCGGAAGACTCAGCCCCAAACAGGCAGCAAAGGCTTTGACTTCCCTCGACCAGCCACTTGGCCGACCCGATGTCTGGGTATTCATAGGGTCTTAGCAGTGTTAGGGTTTAGGGTTTAGGGGTTTAGGGTTTAGGGTTTTAGGGGTTTAGGGTTTTAGGGGTTTAGGGGTTTAGGGTTTAGGGTTTTAGGGGTTTAGGGTTTTAGGGGTTTAGGGGTTTAGGGTTTAGGGTTTTATAGGGTCTTAGCAGTGCTGTATAGGTGCTTTAAGGGTTCAAGAAGGGTTTAGGGTTTCGGGTTTTAGGGGGTCTTACAAACGGGTAGGGGCTTAAGATGGTTTTTAAAAGCGAGGTTTAGGAGTTAGGGCCGTTAGGGGTTTAGTTTGGGTTTGTAGGGTTTTGGGGTTTAGCGTTTAGGGTTGGGTTCAAGAAGGGTTTCATGGGGTTCTGTAAGGGGTTTTTAGAGCTTCCGGCTTTGGGCTGAAGGTTTTTAGGCTCTGGGTTCCCAGAGACTCCAATATTCCTTAATTAAGGAATATTCCTTAAATTCTAGCAGGATCCCTAATATGATTAAAGGAATATTCCTTAATTAAGGGGTATTTGAGTCTCTGGGTTGCGAGTAATTATGCAGGTGTTCTTCAGGGCTTAGGGTTTAGGGCTTCGGTTAGGGTTTAGGGGTTTAGGGTTTTTAGGCTTTCGGACGGTGGCTTACTGCACTGCGTAGAGCTGCAGACTTGCATTGTATTAGATCGGGAGCATTTCTACCCGCTTGGGGCGGTGGTTCACCAAGATTCGACACATTGGGGCACTCGAAACCCGAAGCCCTAAACATTGACGTTAATAAGAGATGTTGCAGGTTAAGGATCTGATGTCCAACGGGCAGTTGACTTAAGAATCCGAGTACATAATAATCATATACTCTCCAAAATACCCAGAGAGCCCAATAGCCCTCAATACCTTGCATTATAAAGGGCTTCATATATATATATATGTATATATACTGATTTAAGCTATGTTCCTTAATTCAGTTATTGGGCTGTCTGGGTACTAATCTACAACACTATTATCCTAAGGCCAAGTACCTAATTACTAGGTCCTTCGGACCCTAAGCCTTAGGGTTTGGGGCTGGAGTTCTTCAACTTATACATGGCGCTCGCACAAAAACACAAAACGCTAAAGGTTTACGCGTTTGGCGCTTGTTTGTACTGTCATGGTATCTTCATGCGATGGATAGCTTTTTCGAGAAAGCTTACAGCTTTGGGTTTGAGGTTTAGGTTTTCGGAACTCAGAGATTTAGGTAGGGTTTAGGGTTTGCCACCCAGGGTTTTGGGTTTGGCGCCTCAGCGTGGCCTGGGGTTCGTTGGTGTTTTTAATTTAGCATTCAGGGCCTGATTCCGTGTTGGCAATCCTGTTCAAATCTTACACAGACCTGATTCAGCGACAAAAATGTTAAACGAACGCACCCGAAACTTTAAACCCGTTCCGTTTCTGAGGCAACACAATTTATGAATTTTTGCAATTCAGGCACGGTCAGGACAAACTTTCCTGGGACGTCGCCTGACTCATGGACACCCTAAACCCGGATCCACAACTGCTTGAGCCCTGCACCAAAGAGTACGGTAGCGACAGCAGAGCTCCAATATGATTGAGCAGAAGTTTCGTGAACTACGTCTCGCATTCAGGTGTGTTCTCAGGGCTTGCTTTCGTATGGGTGTGGTTTCCTTCGCGCTGACATTTCATTTTATCCCCTGTAGCGCCGCGCTATGGGAAACACCAAAACATCCCAACCTCCTTTGAAAAATGAGTAGGGCCCCCTTACATGGATGGGCGGCTGTTGTGGTAGGGTGGCATTGAACCGTGGGAGCAATCGTGGCAACCACTCAATTTCTAAGCGGTGCGTGAATTTGCAGCATTAATGTTTAGGGTTTTGGGGTCTAGGGCTAGAAGGTTTAGGATTAGCTGGGCTTTGGAGTACCATACTTTAATACTTTTTTTCTTAATGGAACCCTTATGAAATAAAAGTTTATACTTTTTTCTCCCTGGTTACTTAAAAGCCCAGTTAGGAGGACCTGTCGGTTGGCGACGTCAGGGATATGCTCAATTTCTTGACTCCCGCACAGTGCTTCGTCGCCGTGCTCTTCCAGGTCCTTAAGCTGTCATGCAAGGTTCCGAAGTCGTTATTGAGGTCTAAAGCTCCAGAAAGGACCGAATTGTGTCCGTGGCGCGCTGAAGTCCCATTACCTCCATGGTTCATTTGGACCCTTGCACGCCTTTGAACAGCCGTTTCGGAACCACATCACCCCGAGGCATGCAGCCCGTGTGCTGGGACCTGGAGTATCCTGGCTGGCAGGTTACGGGGTTACGGGTTCAGTTTGCTGTGGAGTTTACGGGTCAACGCGACGACAGTGCCACTCAGGGCGACGACGATGGCGACTAGCATGATAATGGTAGTGATAACAGCACCATCAACTAAAATTGAAGTGTTTCGTGAGTTGTCATGATCGCCGCGAAAATCAGATCCCTGACCTGCGAGCCCACACCCTGAACCAGGATATCCATTCTTCAGGCAAGATAAGACAAGAATGCGCCCCTCATCCCTTGACGATAAAAGCACCCTAGATGCTCAAGCCTGCAAGCACACAACCTTAAACTCTAACCCCTAAAACCCCTAAACCCCCAAACCCCCAAATCCCTAAACCCTAAACCCCAAATCCCTTCAGACTCTGAAGCCCGAAGACTCAGAGCTCAGAAGTCTCCTGAACGCTCGTTGTAAAGGTCTACTTGGAGGATCATGGGGCTTAGGAACTACAGGGTTCCTTTAAGGGATCTATAGGGTTTTTGGGTATAGGGTTTAGGGCTTTATAAGGTCTGACAAACCCTATTTACGAGGATCTTGGCACTTAGTAACTAGGCTTCCTTAAAGGGATCCTAATTATAACCTACTTCTAACCTCACTTACTAAGTCTCATGAGCCTCGAAGTAGAAATCTCAACCCGACACCCTGAGCTCAACAGTTCCCCCTAAACCCTCTCAAAACCCTAAATCCCACAAACCCACAAGCCCCTCAGTCCTAAACCTCTAAAACCTCAAGCCCCTAAACCCTAAATTTTAAGCTCTTAAACCTTCAAGCCCCTAAACTCTTAAACCTTCAAGCCCCTAAACCCCTAAACCTTGAGGCTCCTAAACCCTAAGCCTCACCCTTTCGAAGCATCCGAGCCTCTGGGATCCTTCGAGATCCGAATTCCTAATGTGAGGGTCGAAACTTGGACTCTTGTTGAAGGCACGTATTTCAAGTTACCAATAATAGTAATAAGACTAGTAATAGTAATGATAATAGTAGCGATCTATAGTAAGTAACGTGATTGCCTTATGATGGTAACTTACATTAGTTTCCTTAGCAAGAACTCAGGAACACTTGGTAGTTATTCAACGATACAGTGAGCCCCAGGAAGTTGGAACATGGGCTAAGGAACAGTAGTTCTAAGATTCCTCATGCTTTACCTTAATGAGGTTAACGATGTTCTACTGGGCGTTTTGGAAGAAGACGGGGCCCTTCAAAGACCCCTAAGTCTGTAGTGTGGGTTCAGAGGCTTTCGGGTTACGGGTTTAGGCTTCCATACCAAAACCCAAACCCTAAACCCGAACGCTGAATGGCCGAAAAACCAGACCTTCCCCGATAAACGTCTTGAACATCGCATGTTATTGGTTATGGAATCGTATAAAGCTTTTAACCCTGGGCCTTGTAGAGCCCATATAGACCCTTCATAGAACCCCGCACTCTAAACTGCTAAGCGGCGCATCCTCACGCTTCAAGTCAGGCACAGGCGGAGGATCTGCGAGGAGAGCAGCGGTTCAAGATCCACTTGCTCTACCCCTGGGCGGCTGGGCTCTTCAAAGGGTTTCCGCGGGTTCCATAAAGCTTTTTTTGTATATGGGTTCTAATCATAAGGGTTTTTAGGGTGTTTTGGGCTTGGGTGTAAGGTTCCGGGTATGTGGTATTTAGGGCTGGCGTTTAGGGTGTAGGTAAATAAAAGCAAGGGTTTGGATCACAGGCCTTTGTGCACGAGACCTAATATGGGATTTGCTTCAGTGTTGGTAGGGTCGTATTGGCTTTACGAGGGTACAGTTATTCAGCTAACTTAACGTCGAAGCCTAAATAATTGACAATAATATTCTCTCGGGTTTCCTTATTCAGGAGCCCAAAACCCTACTCTAATATTAAGGTAGCGCGCTTTCGGTAAAGGTTAAGGTCCCCAACCAGGACCCAGATTGCTGGGCTTACCTCTAGCCTCCATTTCTCAATTTCGTCACCCGGGTGTTTCTTGGAGTGGAGTGGAGACAGCCTAAGTTCCAGAAAGCTCTTCACTTGGGACTTCATGACATGTAGACGGCGGGAACATAGCACGCCAGCCTTAGTGGCCTTGGCCTAGAATCACCTAGAACCTACCTCGCTTAAGCCCTGGCCCTAAACCCCCAAGCCCAAAACCACGGACCCTACACCAGACACCCCCGAACTCGCGACTGCCGCAGACAAGGCTGCCAGGCTCGTGACCCATCCCAGTCTCCTGGAAGCGGCAACTGGTCCGCACACGGGGTTAGGTGCTACCAAAACCACCAAAAACAGGCAAAATAATTTCCCAAGACCTATAAAAAGCTATTATTCTACTTACCATTGGGGTCTAGGTAGGGTTTACGGGTTTGCAGGGGTCAGGCTTTGATCCTGAGGGGCTATTTGCTATTTATTCAGGTTCCCATCTTAGCTCGGCATTTCAAAACCGCAAAGCCTACCTGGAGATCCTCGTTGTCCATGTGTAGTTCTAGTACTTACAATGGTTGTAATGTAATAATAGTAATAATCGTAATAATAGTAATAATAGCAATAATACTAATAATAGTAATAATAGCAATAATAGCAATAATAGCAATAATAGCAATAATAGTAATAATAGAAATAATAGTAACAGCAGAAATAATAGTAATAATAGTAATATTGATTTCAAGGGGGCTTAGGGTTTGGGAGAGATGCGTTGTAAAGCATGCTGGAGATGCTCTCCTCAGTAAGGTCTGAATCCCCGTGGCATCAAAACAGCCCAAAAGCCTTATATAGTATAGTGAACCCCAGAAAGTTGGAACATGGATTTAGGATGATTCATGCTGGGATTCCCTACACTTTACCTTAAGGGTATGAGGGCAATTATGTTCCAACTTTCTGGCTTCTACTGTATGGTCTTTGGGCCCACAAGCCTTAATATATGAGTCCTTAGATTCCTAGGGATCGATGACGCTAAGCCATCAACCCTGAGCCCGAGCAATAAACCCTACGCCACAAGCCCCCAACCGTAAACCCTAAACCCAGAACCCTAAACCCCAAACCCTACACCCCAAATCCTGAACCCAAACCCGTAATTACACCCCAAACCCTAAAACCCTAAACCCAAACCTCTAAACCCTAAACCACCCTGCACCCCAAATCCTGAACTGTTACCGAACCGACGAAGGTGAAAGCCGGCCTGGGGACCGAGCCGCTCGGCAGTGTAAAGCGGCCCTACCCAGAGACACAAGCCTTTTAGTTGAGAAACAGGCCGTGTTGCGTGTTTTGGGTTTTTTTCGCAGGGCTCACAAGGTATATGCATGACATCATGATATGAGGGCTTTTAGCGCTGTTTTGCGGCTGGCGGCTGTGAGGAATACTGTGGGGTCGGGGGTTTGGGCCTGGGGTTTTGGGGCGGTTTGAGGTTTGTAATAAACGATGATCCCTACACCCTAACCCTACGGTTTAGGTTGTAGGATTTAGGTTGGCCCATGGCCTAAACTCTACCAAGACACCGGGCTTGATCATCATTTAGTGGCCTGCGTTCGCGGATTTCGGGGCTTCAGAAAGCCCCATGCCCTGGATGCCTGAGCCTGAACCTACCATAACCTACTTTTTTGTAGGTTCTTGTTATACACCGTCACAGAACATATAGGGAACCAGCAGGAAAGGTTGGTTTTGGTCGTTTAAGGTGTTCCCGAACCTACGGACCCTAAGCCCCAAGCACTTAATCTGAGACCCGAAACCCTAATCCAGATTGAACAGCGTCGTTCTAGAAATCAGGTGCCAAGCGAGAAAACTTCGGTGCACATTGCACTCAGGGCTAGGACAGCAACGGGTTGTCAGTGCTGATACGGTCGGGGCCTTCGAACTTTCCGAGTCTGCTGCAGTCTCGGTTTCGTCGCGGGAACATGCTTGTGATGGGTCATCGGATTTCATTATGCGAATTTAGTTCTTTGACTCTGCTGCCGGGCCACGGGAGTTGGGAACATAACCAGCAACCATAAACCCTATAATGGCCGGCAGACCCCAAACCCCAATAATATCGAGGCCTGAATGATTACCACTGCTTTTTTTGGCGGCTCCTTACTATAACCAGAGTATGATCTACTCCCAAGCCCGGGTTTGGGATTCAGGGGTTTAGGGTTAGGGTTTGCCCCAAACCTTACGACACTGAAAACGATTTTTTGCCGAGGAACGTCCTCGTCTGGTTTTCGGAGGTCAATGCGAAGGCTGGCAAGCTTGGAAGTTCAAGCTACCTGCAACATCAAGCAAATCCACCCACCCTAAGCCCTATATACTAAAACCGAAACCGTAAAACCAAAGGACCACAACCCTAAACCTAAACTCGAAACTCTATTTCAATGGAACTGCACGCGAAAATATCTGAACCCAAATTGTAACTTTACTTTGCGATTCTGCACCTGTATCCCCCAAAGCAGTCGGTCCCTCTAGCACAGTTGGCTTGAACTGTGTTGCAGGTCAGCTGTAAGTAGGCGAATTACGGGTGTCCCTCCTTCATATAGTAAGTCCCGACGAGCTGATGCGTTTCATATAAAGGCAGAACAATTGTAATTATATCACAAGTATACTTATACTAGGCCCGAAAACCTCGTCCAACTATTCAGGCCGCTCTGTTAAGTTTCATCAAAAGCCCAGGCCTTAAATTCG
This sequence comes from Symbiodinium sp. clade A Y106, assembly GCA_003297005.1. Lineage (NCBI taxonomy): Eukaryota > Dinophyceae > Suessiales > Symbiodiniaceae > Symbiodinium > Symbiodinium sp. clade A. The sequence goes on along the minus strand of BGNK01003086.1, from coordinate 67,809 downwards.
TTTCAACCCCAACCCCCCCNCCCCCCCCCCCCCCCGGCGGTAGACCTGAAAACCAAATGTTCGAAACCTGGTACCCTGAGCCACAGACCCTATAAGCCTAAGCCTTACACCACCATATGACAGGTGGTAGCCGGGCTTTGTAAACACAATTTGGGAACTTCAGAATATTTCTCAAAAACTAGCCCTAAACCAGACCTTATCCCACACCCTAATTCCTTTAATCATGGGAGAAAATCGAGAGCTTTTTCGTGAGGGGCCGCTATCCAGCCTTCACGCCGCGCCACATCAGGCAAAGAGCCCGCTTTCATGTCGCTTACGGTTTGTCTTTAAGGAGCTTAACTTAAGATCTCATGGTAAGCAAATTTTCTTGTTTTCCGAACCATCTTATGTAGCAGACTGTAACATAGAATGACTTTTATTTGTGTGGGCTTTCAGGGCGCAATACGAACGTTCACAGCGGCTCTGGTTCTCGAAGAGCTGAGCGTTCAACAGGTTTGATTGTTCACGGTATTAAAGTTACAACAAGTTATTGCCCAAGGGCCGCTCGTAGACTTTGAACGGGCTACGGTTACAGCAAGATGCAGGCTTTGACGCTTGGAAACACTGTAAGCCCTTAACATTCCTAAAGCCTAAAGCCTAAACACTACCATAAGCCCTTCTTTTTTTTGCAGGGTTTATGTCTTCTGCTTGGGGCTTTAGGTTTTGGAGTTGGGAGCTACGTACTGGGTTTGAAGGTGTTTTGGGCTTGTAGCCTGAGAGAGCACCTGAACCTCCCACACACTAATAATGTGGGGGATTTGAAGAATTCGTAACCTTACCCATGCCTCATTATACTAATATACCCCAAAGCCATGTTAAAACCAGCCTTGTCCTTTTTGATGGTTCCCCCAAAAGAATTTACAGACCGGTTAGTAGACCTTCTTTAAATAATTCCTACTAAGGGATATAGGTATAGGGCCCTGTCTATTATTTCCAAAACGACAAGGCTGGTTCTAACTATTCAGCCCCCTTCGTTTGTCTTGTGGGGGAAGAATGAATCACCGCGGTTCAAACTTTGATTAGGTCCCAGGACGTGTTTCGTTTGGGCAAACCGACGGCTCCTCCTTGTCGACTTTTCTTAGAGGGCTCCGTAAAGGGCTCGATCAGGGATCTATAGGGTAGGTTCCCCAGTAGTACCCTTTTGCCCTTTTTCTTTTTGGGCTCCTTTATAAAAGCCAAACAGTAGGAAAAAGGGTATCCTGATTATGAAAGGGCCACTGGGGAACTTAGTCATGCGAGAATGCGCCCCCAAAACCCTCCTCTATCTTAAGAATTACTTTAACCTACCAAAACCTACTTTTTTGTAGGATCTTATTGTAAACATTAATATGGGTTTTATAGGGACCCTACAAAAAAAGTAGGTCTTTGTGGGTTAAGGTAATGCCCCTAAATTACCGGAACCCACTTTGCCGCCCGAGTGTCGACTCCAAGTCAGAAACTATACGGAACATACGAGGCAATAGTTTAGGGTTTAGGGTTTTGGTGGGCAGGCGAACTGGACTGGAACTGTGGTTCATAAGTCGCAAACACGTGTCCACTTGTACAGTTTGCCGAACAAAGTTTGTCAGTAGGCTCCGCGCCCAGAAGGGCACTCTTGCCCAGCACCCAAAACCGGTAAGAACCGATGACATACATAGACGTGCAGTCGGAGTTAAGTTGCAGTCCCTCTACTTAGGATGCCAGAATCCTGAACTACAAGGTTACATAGGCGTAGATGTTTCAGTGGCCAAGTCTATAAGTTAGGGTTCCGGCTAGGCTACAAGTACCCAGAACGTCTACAATAGGGGCCTAAAAAATACGAATACAAGTTTGGGGGTTCCATATTGTCATGACAGTATGCCCCAAAACCCTATTCTAATTATTAAGGCCCCTATATTACGCAGGACTTTATCTTCGCAAGCTTGGCGCCCAATGATGCAGTGTTAACTGCTTGGTTGGCATCTCATCCGCATTTCGGGTTTTGCATCAACCATGATCCCAACGGTACGCATTGAGCCCTGAACCCTAAACCTTCGGATGCTGGTCTTCGTGTTTAGATCTAGCATCTAGGGTTTTTTGGAATCTCGCATTTGATGTCTACGCTTTCTCATAGAGGCTGACTTGTTTATAAATCAAGTTACAAATATGGAACATGGAATAATAAATTCACTGTTTAAATGGGCTCAATACAAAGATCAGTTTGTATACACATAGACGTATATATATATATATACATATGTATTTATTTACACACATAGGTATATACACATGATTTTTGTACTTATATTATTTAAATACATACATACATGTAAATATACTTTAAATATACATGTACATCACATACATTTGTATACATGACCCCTAGTCAATATAAATAGAAGGCCCTTCTTAAAGCCAGTAAGACCGGCTACCTCCCTGTAGAAACCCGACTCTGATTGTTCAGGTCCCGGTACTTTTTGGGGGCCTTAATCATTAGAATAGGCTGTGGTTTAGGGTTGAGGGTTTAGGGTGTGGTTTAGGGTTTAGGGTGTGGTTTAGGGTTTAGGGTTTAGGATGTGGGGGTTTATCATACTATTATTATAATAAGCAACCGCACAACAGTACAGGCATCTATTCGGATCCCCGTATTCTGCTTGGGGCTTGGGGTGTCTACGGCCGGCTCTCGGAACTAGGAAACCTTTTCGACATCCCAGAAGAGCACGTCACTCTGACCACAAGGACTAGCCCTGGTTATGGTTTGGGGTTTAGGGTTTAGGTTGCGTACCAAAAAGCGGCCCTGGCCAAGAGCACCAGCCACACTTTCGGTGGACGAAATCTCCTGATACTTCGCTTGAAAGCTTGGAAAGCGGCTGGCCTGCATTACTGGAATCCCGAGCTCCCAAGATATAGTAATCAGTTCAACACGGAGTGAGGATCTTTTATAAAAGATCCTCACTCCGTGGGAAGAAGGGAGTACCAATTAACCAGACTTCTATAACATCCTAAACATACGAGTCGTTAGGTGTAGAGGTAAGGATAATCTGGTTCTAGGGTTTGAAGTCAGGGCTTCGAGATTCAAGGTTTTTGTTTTTGCTCCTTGCGTAGCCGGCATCAATCCGAGGCACTGACGGATGCCGCGACAGAGATGGGCGGATTGTTCTTTCGGTGTCTTGGCTGGTGCGGTGTGTTAATACAGGAGCCCTAGTTTCCCAATAAGACTCAGCATCTGCCCCTTCACCATGTATGTCTGCAGATTAATGTAGGAACCTGATTAAGAAACCCTGGGCCCATAACCCAAAAATAGTAGGATTCATATAAAGAACCCTAATAAAGGCCCAAGGTTTCTTAATCAGGTTCCTACATTACTTGTGTACACAGACGGTTCAGGGCTTGGTGGTTTGAGCTTCTGAGTCTAACGCTCAGAACTCCGAGTCTAGCAGACAACCCCCCCAGTACGGCTTAGCAGAACCCTTATGTTCCCCAATACTGCGCATTTAGTCTGTATTAAAGGGCAGTTGCGGGTCTAGGTCGGGTTTGGGGGATAATGGGCCCAGGCTTGAAGCTTTATGGCTCAATGCCTTAGGGTCGAAGTAGAGTCCTAGAAGTACGTCCCAGGTATGAGCGTAAGCCTTGAGGTCGAGGTTTAAGAAGAATGGCCTGCCCATCTCAGAGTAGATTGAGCCTAAACAAGCTTAACGCCGCAAGCTTCAACACAACAACTCCCACTCCTTGATCACCCTCAACCTTAAACACCCAAACCTATGCTGCCCTTGACCTCAAACTACATCCTAAATCCTGAAGCCTACACCTCAAGAACCTCACCCTTACAACCCTGAACATTAGAAGCCCCCAACCTAAAAACCTTAAGCCCTCAGCCTGTGAGAGCCCTAAACTTAACCTCTAATCAATCCGAAAGCTTACAACCTTGAATCTTAACAACCTGAACCTCCAAGCCCCAAAGTTTGGGGTTTGGATTTCTTGCTTCTTTTTGCTGTGGAACCGGAGGAAATGCCCATGCAGCATTTTGTTGGCGAGCTAAGCCGTGCATTGCAGAGACTTCGTGTCACCTGGAATGGGCTGTGCATGGGTACTTGTCTGCCTTCCCGAATATACATGGGGTGCACAACAGATCACCGCAAATGGCTGTGTCGTCGACGGAGGAAGATGATGACTGATCACTGGTCGACCTAAACCCTAAACCGTAAACCCTAAACCGTAATGGCTCATGTGGCAGTTTTGGGAAAGACACGGCATGTAACACGAGCTCCGGGAGCTTGGCATGCAGCGGCTGTTCTTTCAAACTCGTTTGGCCGGTTCTGCTTGATTGCTCGAACAGCTTGCTCTTGGTCGCTTGTTTAGGGTTTGGGGTGGTTGAAGGTTTAGGTTTTAAGGTTTAGGGTTTAAGGCTAAGGGTTTAGGGTTGTGACAAGGCCACGACAGGCTCCAGATCCGAAGTCTGCAGTCGGATTGCCAGAGTTTCGCCTAGGTCCCCTGGTTTAGGGTTTAGGGTTTAGGGTTTAGGGTGGGTGTGCCTCTGTTAGTAGCCGGCTGGGTTCCATAGCCATTGGGGCGTAGTCTCCCGCACTCGAAGCCCAAACCCCTAAACCCTAAACCCTAAGCCTTAACACTCAACATTCGTAAGGGAGTCGATTTCGCAAAGAAAGCGGTGCCTACAAAGGCGTCACTCGCACCTTCACGGCCAACTCCCGCATTGTGTGGACGACAAGGCCAGCATCCTTCTGTTATTCAGCTTGAAGACGAGTGGTTTGTTTCGAGGGTTTAGGGGTTGCGGTTGAAATTTTAATTGCGGGCTTCGTGGCACACAAGAAACAGTTTCGATCTGAGCCCATACATTGCATGCATGCATGCATGCATGCATGCATGCATGCATCATACATGCATCCATACATGCATGCATGCATGCATACGTACATACACACACACATACATTGAGAAGTAAGCACGTACTTACGGTACGTTATTACATACGCTGCATCTGTATGCATGCGAACTGAACACGCAGACACAGACACACACACACACACACATGTATATATGGTCAGGCGTCTGGCGTTCCCAACCCCCCCCCC